>JAWWMU010000121.1:28568002-28581995 GCA_035048155.1 Cinnycerthia olivascens
CCAAATTCTTTGCCTGAGAGCCCCTTTAATTCTAAAGGTATAGTAATTTGGAGAGAGGAGGTTTGTTTTCTCCATTGCAGGAGAAAAGACCCCTGTTTTGGTTTGTTTTGTTTTTCCTAGCAGGCATACCTGTCTTCAAACTGAGACAGTATCTCTGGAGGTATCTCTGAGGTCCCTCCCAACCCCAGTCATTCTGTGATCTTGTCCCTGAAGGAAGCCATAATGCTGCAGCCATCATCACAATGGGACAGAACTGCCATGGTCTTTAATTTACCTTAATTTTACAGTGATCCAATTCATGTACTACTTAAGTTTCACTTGTCAGTCGTTCATTCTTCTAAACATGGTTCATACAAATCCAGATTCTATTAGGGAACAAAGGATTGTCTAAAATACAGGCAAACTTTATAGTTACAGAAAAATTTGGGGAGACAAATGAACTCACTGTTACTCAGTGACAGAGCAAATGATCTTAGCAAACAGAAAGTGCACTGCTGAGCCAGTCAAATGGAAGGTAGGATATTCAAGTGTAAATATGATTCATTTTTGCCTGTCATTTTGCTATGAAGGACCTTGAGTATTAAATTTCATGTACAGGTTTCCTGTGTTTTTACAGTTACGTCTACTGGGATTAACCTTGCAACTTGCACTTCATTAAAAATGCTTCAGATGATAGCTCAGCTGAACAGAACCTGGATAAATCCTCCATAGTTACTTCACCTCCATAGGATGAGGAATTAGTAGGAAGCATTAACATTCTGACCAAGCTTAGTTTTCACAGGTTTGCTTTCCCGATAAGATGAAATTCCTGTTCTCCAAAAGGTAATTATGGGTAGAAATTGGAGTCCTAGACCCAGCTTGTGATGTGTAATGGAAGACAGCCTGCAGCATGTAAGTAGACACTATAACCCCAAGGAATTTAGCCAAGGTTGCTCTGTGGTTTGGGAACAAAAGTTTACCTGAACTTCAGAGAAGTGTTTTTTTATTTGGAAAAAGCCTTGGAGAAAGATTCTGAAACCTTCCCAAAGGTGGAACAAAAGCACTTCGTGCTATTCTAATGTTTTACATCTATGTAAGTGATCCCTAGATTTCTGAGACGCCCCAGCATTAGGAGGTAACAAGACTTTTTCTATAGCAACTTATTTGGAACAGTATATTGTCTAGGTAAAGCCACTTCAGTTGCAAAATACTAGCTATGTTAAAAGGAAAAAAAAGCAATTTAAAAGTTTTGTGGCAATGGCAGAGTGCTTAAATGGACTTACATGATTACGATGTTGTGAGAAAATATTTTGACTGTTGAAAGCCATCATATTTGCACCCAGCCACTGTTCCTTCATGTTCCTTCAGGTGCTTGCTGTATTCCTGTTTCTCTCTTGACTGTTATTTTCTCATTTCAGGTGTATTTGATCTCTCAAACACAAGAGTGCTTGGAACACAACTATTACTTTAAATCACCTGCTATTGCCCACAGTGAATGAACAGGCTGCAAAAGCAAGGGCAACTTTTCTGCTCATGTATGCAACGAGGTCTCTTGCCCAGAAATTGACACTATCACCCACTGTGCTCAGCTTTCAGGTCAGTAACTACAATTTCTGATGATTAGCAGACAATACAAATGACTGCAGCTTATTTAGGGTATGAAGAAACACAGCATTTTCTTCCTGAACTCAAGAAGGGGTCTGCAGTGTTGATAAGACTTTCAGGTATGTCCTCTTCATGGTGTGACATGGTGAAAACAGTGCCTAGGTTCTCAGGACACATTCTCAGGACAAAGAGAAGGTGTTTGCAAAGCCATCCCAGCCTGAAGGTCCGGGGGGGTAGTACTCAATATTATAGTAGGAGAAGAGGTACAGTGAACAAGGTCTGCCAGGGTGCTTGCTTTAGGAATCCACCCTCAGTAGTAGAGGGGTTAGGACACCACTGGCCCTGCAGACATCCACATCTTGAACCTTCCTGTAACCAAACTCTAGCTGTTTTTGTATGCATGACTTTTGTTCCTTAAGAATCCAAAGGACTGAAGGACACTTCAGTGTGAAATGGATTCAGCATTTGTCCAGTCAGGGCTTGAGGAACTCTGTGGATTGATACTTCATCTCCCCTTTGGATTCCAGTCCATGCAGCAAAACCCTTCCATTTATACCTGATCTGAAACACTTGTTCAATTTTTGCCCATTGTCCCTCATCCTCCCAAGACAAGAAGTCCTCAGTCACGTATCACTGATCCCTTCCCCATAGGTACAGTGGGATTGTCAAGTCAATGATGTATTGACTATTCCATACAATTTGCTGCCAGCTGAGATCAAGGCAAGCCTGCTCCACCGCCTTCTCCACCTCACTAATAAAGATGCTTTACTCTGCCTTGTCCCAGCTAGGGTGTTACCATTAATCTGCTAAATCAAAGTAGGCTAGGTAACCTATGCAGTGTGTGCTCACTCTGTGTTCAGCTCCACAATGGCACAGGAAATTAAATCTTTATGGAACTGATCTTGCTGGGTGTCTTTCTTGGGCAAAATAGATGAATTTTAAACTCCAGAGATTGTGTAAGAAATTACACATTTGCATTTATGTGTATGTGCATATCCAACATAAAATTTTGTATGTAAGAATGTTTTCCTCAACTGGTATATTATTTTTGCTTTTACTTTTTAATGTTACAGTTATGTAATAGTCATATTTTCTTTGCACAAGGCCCCAGCTCACTCCCATGTCCGTCCTTCACAGAGGTGCTGAAGGTGGTAGCTGGTAGTGGCAGGACTACAACCTGTGAAGAATCACAAAGCAGGCGCATCTATTGGGGATTTCTGACCCTAAAATGGACACAGGTTAATTGGTATGATCAGTTGGTTGCGTGATGATAGCAGTCTGTCAGGGAGGTTGATCCAGGTGGTCACTGTGGAGTGACATGGAATCATACTGCTCTGGTGAAGTTAAAGGACATCTGTGCTGTGCTGCAGCACAGGAAACTATGGCCTGTTGCTTAGGTATTTGTTTGGTGCCACTGCGATGAAAACCCTGTTTCTGAGATGTACAAATGGCTGACAGGGATATCAGAAATGTAAAAAATGAAGTCCAGGCTGTGGGTAGGAAGGGAAGTGAGTCCCTAGCAGCAATGCAGTGGTGTATGAAGCAAGACTTAAAAATATAGTGTGGATAACAGAAAGAAGGAAGAAAGGAAGGAGTGAGAAAGGTGAAAGAAGAGAGAAGGAGAAAGTCAGAAAGAACTGTGGTTTTGGATTCCCTTATGTAATTGCTATTCTATTTGAAATGGCATTGATCAGCCTGTGCCTCTTAAATGAGCAGCTCAAGTACACACGCATGATTGGGCTACCTCATGCATTTAATAGCTGATGCTGACCTGGAAATGGAGCACAGCTCTTAATGTGGGCAATGCAGCTGGTTCAATATAAATCTCAAATGGGAGGAGTAACAAGGACAGGGCAATAGCATCATGTAAATATTGCAAAATTTTGTCGGGGGGAGAGTGGTGGAAGGAGCAAAAACAGTGACATTGAAATAGGGAAAAATTAAAGTACTTACAGTGACATTGAAATAGGGAAAATTTAAAGTAATCTGAAACAGAGCACTCACATATTCTCTGTGGGTGAGAATAATGTGGGAAGCATGGAGCTGGAGGAGTGGCCAAGGCACCATTGTCAACGCTGAATTATCAATCCTTATGCTATATTTCTTGCACTGCCTGGCCAAAAACACTTGGTCTTGGAACGAGGAGAAAGTAAGCATTGTCTGTACCTACTCCGTACAGCTGCTGCATTCAGGACTGGGCAACAACTTCTGAAAACCTATTAGGAGACTGGACTTAACAGCCTAGTGATGAGGGTCTGTGAGGACAGATTAATGAAATTACGAAGGCTGAGGGCCTGGCTAAGTGTGTGTGTGATTACAGCTTGTCTGTCTTCAAGACAAAGGTGGCAGAGCCTGTGTCTGAGCTACTGACTTCAGCTTTACCACAGACAGCTTTCAGCTCATGAATTTTCTGCATTGATTATGGAGAACACTAAAATGTGTGTTCACACTTGGTCTGCTAAAGCCCTACTGGGCTTTCAGAAGAGAAAGCTGATCCATAAATAAAGAGAGCTCCTTGGAGGTGGCATATAGAATAGAAAGCAAAAATTTAACACAAGAGTGAAACTGAGCCTTCTGGGATTATTGAATACATCCTCAAGCTTTGTGTTTTGCAATGATTGCTATGGATGATGATGTATGTCTGTCTTTGCTTAATACGTACAGCTGATTAGCAAATGCAGGCAAAATAAAAATCTTTGCTGTTTTTTTCCATATGGGAAGCGAGACTGGTGGTAATTTTTTCAGAAGATTCTATGAGGAGCTGCCAGCCACTGGATCTCAATGAGCCTGGCCTGAGAAGAGTGGACTCTGTGGGGAGTCCAGCAGTTGTGCTGACCAGCATGTAGGAGTGCATTTGAGACCTGACCAGCCATTCAGAGGGAGGAAAAGTCAACTCAGGGTGCCACAGGGATTGCTTCTGCAACAGCTGGAGGTTGTTCCTGAAGTGTCATTCTTATTACCAAGAGAGAAGTGTGGTAGTTTGGCACTGAGCACGAATAGTGTTGCTATCTTGGGTCCTTTTCTTTCACACCTCTCAAATGCTTCTTGGAATGGGTTTTGAGACACCAAATTTGTTTGCAGACTGCAGCTCTCGCTGTATCACTGTGCAGAAAATGTTTATCTGGTTGTCTCTTTCTGCACAACACATTTTAACCACCTTTAACTAAGATTTTGCTGTAAACTGATGTATGCAATGCCTTGTCTTTGGGTTTGCCTGTCTCTGTTGAGTTAGGCCCTTATCCAAACAAACATTTTCCTATCTCTTTGAAGATAAGCCTCCTGCCCTTGCTGAAATCATTAAGGTTGCTTGGGTCATTAGTTTTGATGTATGTGTGTCTGCACATGACTAGCAACGATGCTTAGTGGCTATGAGAAAATGCTTCCCCTCTATGTAGATTGCTGAGAGGAGGTTCAGTCTATAAAAATCATGTAGTTACAAAAACTCTTCCCCTTCATCTTAGCCTGATGAAATCTGTGGCATCTCTCCAGATGAAGACTGGAAATGTTTTCCTTCCTTTTTTAGCTCACTGGTTTTGTGTGTGTGCCACAGGCACTTTATATCATTCTAGTTTATTTATACTTTCAACTTATTGATTGGTAGATGGGATGATAGCCTTTTGGATTTATTTGGCTGCTCATTTATAATTAATTTGGCGCACACATAAAAAAATCAACCTTTATTCATTTACTGTCTATTCACTGTGATATTTTAGAAAGCTTAAAAGTAGAAGAGCCATGCACTAGGCAATAGGCCAACAGGCACGTGATTCTCACATGTTGCTGTAAGACCTGGCTGTCAATTTTACCTATATTTGCCCAAAAGTTTTAATTGCATTTGCCCTGGCTGTCAATTTTACCTGCATTTGCATTTGCCCATTTATTCTTTGGCCACAGTGTGAGGACCTCCAGCCATCCTGGTGAGTGCTTGTGCAGTGCTGCCAAAGTAGGTGTGGCTTCCACCAGTGTGTGTTATGGAAATGAAGAGGAAAAACTATTGCTTTGAGGGCATCTGTGTCCTTGCAAGCTCTTGAGGGTTATCCATACTGGGTGAAGCAGGAGGTCTTGGGAGAAGGATGGCCCCAGAAGTGAGCTTTGGGTTCTTAACAGAAAGCAAACCTACTGCTTTGCCAGTTGGCAGCCCTGTTACTGGAGCTGAGTGATGGACTTGTAGAATAACCATGCTGCTCCTGAGTTCTGATCACTCATAGCCCACTGGGCTGATCACACACAGCTCACAGGGAGTATGCTCTGTATCACAGTCCCCAGCTGCCAGTAACAACTGCCTGTAATTTGACTTGATAAATACAATAGATATGAGCATTTAATTCAAAATGACAATTCAAGGCTTCAAAGCAGTTCACCTGCTCTGCAACGTTTTAAAGATCTCCCAAAAGCAATCTTTTGTATGCACTTGAAATCTGCCTCTGCCACTACTCAGATATATTTATAGACTACTGGTGGGCTGCCTATGAAAATTCTCATCCCACAGTTTTTCCTTAAGGTTGGTGAAAGCTTCTATGTTTCACGAAGGTTAAGCTACAAAGAGAGAGGATAGGATTGTAAATGCCAGCTAAGCCCCTGAATCTGTGATCTCAGTAAAGCATTCACTGTGCACTGTAGAAGAACAGCTCTGTATTGCTCATGTACAATCAAAGGGTTGCTTCACTTTCCTTGATCCTTGCAGTATATCCACCTATGTCTCTTTCAAATCACTCCTGCAGATGGTCTTTTGGATTTCCACTACTGTCCAAAAAAATAAAATAAAGTATTGGTTCCCCCTATTTTCCTGCCCCCCTCTTCCCAGCGTGCAAGCATGCCCAAGATGAATCACTGCATAATTATATTCCTATTGCTTGTATCCTTCCGTTGGCTCTCCCTTTCCGCTGGTTTCATGCTTGCTTGCCAATCAAGGCTGTGATTTGAGGTCTGATTATTTGCTGGGTTCATTAGCTGAAGGGAAGATCTTCAGCAGCAGTCTCGGGGATACCTGACAGCCTCCAGCCCACATCACAATCTCAGAGGGCAGGCTTTACATGGTCTTGCGGGTACAACATCCCTTAATTTACCTTGGAACATTGAGCCCTGCTTTAGGTTCCTAACAAATGTTGTGCTTTAAAGTGGTGTCTGGGGTGAGAGAAGAGTTTGCCTGACTTTCCAGCTGTGCACAGGGGGCATGAGCTGTGGGATGTTGGCTTTCAAGGGCAATGATGGGTGCCTGAGAAATGCTTATACTGTGGATAAGGTCAGGGAGGGAGCTCAAGTAGGCAAACACTTGGTAAAAGAGCCAAGGGATTGACAGAGGGATTTGGGGCTTCACATCGATGCCGAATTTTCTGTAGACATGCTGCTGTGGTTCCTGGGGTGGGAACTCCCCTGGGAGGACAGCCATGTGCCCACATGGGAAGCAGGGAAGATCTGCAGTCTTTGAAAACTTGATACAAGTATGCCCTAAAATATGTTGGTCAAGAGTAAACATCAAGTTAAGAAACCAGGGCTGGACACTCATGCAGCTAGAGGCCTTACCAGGTAGACTTGGTCCTTGTCTTCTCTTTCTGTCAATGAGTTACTTGGATTGCAGCTCTCAGAGGGACCCCAAGTGTGTCAGGAGCCTGAAATGACTGGGCATTGTTTTGATGCCTTCCTTCAAACCTCATAGCCTGTAGTGGTAATAAGGGCGTTCTTGCAGTGTTAACAGACATCCTGCAGCACAGGCAGGTGCTGCAGGATTACAGGAGTACTTACTCCCTCTGATTTTCAAACTTGCTTAGTACGCCTGAGTCTCCATCCCTGTAGAGCAGTGTAGTGCCAGCAGCATCTGTGCTTTCAGAAGGGGCCGGGTTTCCTGGTGGGAGCTGGGACCTTTTTCTGTCCCTGCTCTAGCTGTACATGACCTTTGGGGTGTCACTGCTTTGTGCTGCTGGTTTCAGTGTCACAGCTGCACTGCTCTGTTTTGTTCTGTTTCTGGGCTTTCTGGTTACAGAGAACTGGACTTCTCTGGCTGTCGTTGGAGCTTCTGCTTTTCTCTGTCCAATTCCTCTCAATTTCAGCTGTATGTGTCCTGCTTATCTCCTAGCACTTCGAGAGACATTTTTTCAGGTTTATTAGTGCTTTTGCTTTTTGTAGCTGTAAGGTCTTTCTTCCATCCCCAAGTCACCATGCAACACCAGTGCCCCAGCCAACACCGCATCCAGCCTTTCTATGAAGCAGGTTTCTCCTCTGCTGCCTGGAGAGGAGGAATGCTGCTTTGCCCTTGGTCCAAGGCTGTTTCCAGTAAAGAAGGTCTTTCTTCCGGAAGAGAAAGGCAGGGCAGAGGAAGAAAGCAATGCTCGGTCCTTCCTGCCCTGCTATGTCTGCTGCAGCACCCAGCAGAGCTGGCTAGCTGAGAGGAGCGTGTCCCATCCTCTGCAGCACATACTCTCTCTAGGATGTGCTGGGCACAGTCTTCCCCCAGCTCCACCTTGGCCAGCACACCATTTTCCCGAAAATATACAATACTGTTCTTAATGTCTAATCTTATTCTGAGAACACTTTCCAGCTTTTCACTGGAAAGATGATTAATACTGCATTGCCCAGCCAGTCACACTATCCACAGTAGAGCTATAAATAAATACCACCCAGCAGTTGCATACAGCAAGACCTATTTTATTATTTTCCATTCATAGTAAAAAACATGACAAGGAACTGCTGGTTGAAGAAGAGGCTGAGTAACAGCTGTAGTTTAGTAGGCACTTTAGTCTTTCCTTAAAATGAGGATGGGCAGAGGGTAAAGAAATCCCACACTTATTTTTGCGTTAGTTTTGTTGTTCTTTACTTACAAATGTTATTTGTCCATCTAGTTGACTGACCCATACATGATTAAGTGTGCAATGTGCTTCACGTGGTCCTAGGAAGGAAGGCTTTTTCTTTTCAAAATTAGGTGAAAGCCCTCTACCAGGATTGCTTTGTTCAATGGAAAATTGGTTTCTTAGCCAAATGCAAACAGCTGCTATGGTTGCCATGGTTTCCTTATTTCTTATAATGCAGAAGTCCCTTCCAATGTTGGGCAAGTAGTTTTGGTAAAAACAAAATTAAAAGAAATTAAAAATACACTAGTATTTCAGATTTAAAATGTCAAGTGAAAAATGAAGCCCTTTAAAAGAAAGGTTTCCAGTGACATTTTACTACTTTTTAAGATTTGGAATTTTAATTTTTTTAAAAAAGCACATCATGATGAAAACTGTTAAGCTGCAAGCTCTAGAGATTCCCACCCAAAACTATTTTTCAGCTAGCTTTATTAATGACCCCGCCTGAGATATTCAGCTGTGAGTCATTCCAGAGGGTGGGTGGATGGGAGGAGGGATGCGGGAGGGGCGAGGGGCTGGCGTCTCTCCCATGTGGGATGGAACGGGTGAGGGAGGGGTGGTGCGGCTGCCTCCCAGTAGACGGAGGGTGAGCCAGGCTCGGGCTGTACTCCAGGTCCTTGTGGCACCGGGGACACAGCTCCTGCCTGCCACAGAGCTGCCGTACGGGTCCTGGGGCAGCTGCTCGCCGGGTATGGGCCCCCTCAGGTATCAGCCCCTCGGTGAGACTGCAAAACCTTTCAGGGGAAATGCAGTTTCCCTTTTACTGTCAGTGTGTGGCTTAGAACACGGGAAAGGAGCTGCTGTTATATGAACACTTCTAATTATATGGGCTTTGTTTTCACACAGCTGCTAGCTTTCTGAAACATATTAGGAAAAAAAATATCTGCCATGACTGTATTACTCACCAAAGCCTAGATTTTATCAAACTGTGCACAATAAACTTGCAGAAGCTACATAATTTGTTGGGAAAAAAGTTCAATGCACTAATAAGATGTTTCATAGGATTAATTTCTTTGTTTGTTCTACAAAAACCTAGACACAGTTAAAAATGAAATGCCTCCAATCTCTTACACAGAAATTGTTTTATAATCATTTTGGGGCATACTTTCTCCAGCTCACTAAGGCTCTTGCTTAATGATTAACTGAAAGGACTAAATTGGTCTCAGTAAAGACATACTTTCTTAAAACAAGCTTATAGTAATATCCCTTCAAATTGTAGTCTTTATGATTTTGCCATAGGAAGTCAAACACAGAGCTAATTATAACACTGTTGAGGGGAAAAGAATTAAAACCAAGGTAAGAATTTACATATAGAAAATAAAAGATAATATGATCTTGATCTTGCTAAAACCTTTAAATGATGGCTGCATAATGAATTGCTGTATTCTCTTTGCTAGAAGCTCCTTCTTGCTTGCTTTTGGTGAAAGGGGATAATTTTATTGCATATGCCAAATTAAATGTACAGCAGCCATGTGCAAAAAATGGAAGTGTTAAGAAAACTTGAGAAAGTAGACTTACAGAGATATATCCTAGTTACTCAATAATCACTTACTCAGGTATTTGATCCCCTATTTTGAGACTGGGGGAGATGAAGGTTATTGGTTACATATTCTTATTGTTGAAAAATTGTGGCTATGTCTGTCGTGATTTGTAAGACTTTTAAGACTTTGTAGGGCTTTGTTAACAAAGTCATGGGCTTGTAGCTGGAGGGGATGAGGATTTCTCTCCTAGGCACTCACACTTCTCCAGTTTCCTCCCTTTGCTTTAACTTGGCACTGCCAAGCCCTCAGGAAGGACATTGCTTTTACAGGGATAAGTGTCTGGGATGCCACACTCTGATGTCATGCACAACAGGAAATATCCTCAGGTTACTGCTCTTGGTTAGGGTTTCTGTGGTTCTGTCACAAGGATTGCCAACACTATAGGTTGCAGTTCCAATCATCAAGGAGCAAGTGCATCATCTTCAGGTGGTCCATCCGAAGAGCCTGATGCAGAAAACAGATCAGCTTCCTAAACTTTATCTTCCTCTTAGGCTCAACCTGCTGTCCTGTTTTTGGGATATTTCTGATGCTGGCTGTTCAGTAAATGACATCTATCAGATGATGAACAGGAATTTTCTCCCTTGTCAGCAAGGAGAGAGCAGACCTGCCTAACTGGACCCCAGAGTGCACCCACTGACTCTCCTACAGCGACTGCTGAAGACTTCCACTTTCTGTGAGGCTGCAATTTGAAAAGTCCCCTCATCTGCAATGGAACTGGTCAGCTTTAGGGTAGATTTTGTCACTTTCACTTTTCTTTTCTTCCCAGGTTGGCAAGTTGTGAAACTGAAGATAGGAAATACATATTCCTGAATGAACACTAATTAATATTAATTTCTGAATGTGAGAAAGCCCTCAGTAATAAGGCCGATTGAAGGCCACCCTGAGAGGACATCCACCTGGGCTTGGAAATCCACATAAACTATCAGGTCAGGCTACCAAAATGGAATCCCCGTGGGACAAACAACATGCTCTGTACCCACCTTGTACGCCTGGGACAGTTCAATGGCTTGTTTTCCCATTGAGGGGTCCTTTCCATGGAAGGAAAAAAAACTGAACCTTTATCAGCAAGGAATGTGTGCAAGTGGAAAAAAAAATTATATGGGAAAAGAAACCATAAACCAAGCACTTAACTCATTTGTCTGAAGCATTGTGCTAGTCAAACAAGCAAAATTTTCTGAAAATATTCCTAAGTGCAGGCCCAGAAAATTTTTTGTGAGACTACCTTTAAATTTAAAAAAAGTAAGTCCAGCAAAAGGAAAATTTTGAGTGGTTCTGTTCTGTTTTTTTTTTCAGAGGCAGACGGTCTCCACAATACGAAACCTCAGCTGAGTTCAAAAATCTACCAGTTGACCAGAAGTTTTTCTGAGCTATTTGTATATGCTGAGGATGTGAGGCTAAATTATTACCTAAGGCAATATGCTAGTAGTGTTACTTGTAGAAAATTGCACCAGTTGTGTGTTTCCCGGCTTGTAACCGGAGGTTGCATGTCCTTCCTTCTTTGAAGGTGGAAGCAAGGATGCATATCTTGTTCTTTTTTAGTGTTGGTTTCATTCAAGTTCGAAAAGAACTGGGAGTAGGGCTGGACTGAGCACTTATGCTAAGAGCAACTGTGCATAGCAAATGCATGAGTGATAGGTTGACAGATATGAAGAACAATAATTAAAAATAAATTTCCTGACTCTTTTCCTTTGAACCCCAGCCTGTCCATACAGGGACGCACATATTTTATTGCTAAAATAGTATATTCAGTAGACTGATCAGGGTCTTCAGCAACCTAAACATTTTACTTGACTTACTTGACTTTACTGCTAGTCAGCCCATGCTCTCAAGTATGTCATATGTTTTTCTTCCTACCTTCTGTCTGATCCATATATTTGTTGCAGAGACATGTGAGTGCACATTTCATCCATCATGGTCAATAATTTTCAAACTATTACATGCTATTAGAATTCCAGTCTTGACATTTCATCTATAGAGTACAGCAGTGTTTATCCCTAGTTGTAGTAAGCAAAGCACTTCAATTTTTTTTATCCCCTGTAAACCTGCATATTGCAGATAGAGTGTGTATTCTTTAACATTGGAAATCACTGGATGTTTGGCTGATTAATACTTGAAGATATATAATTCACCTGGACAATTGATTTTTTAATGAAAGTTTGGATCAAATATTACATTAGAAACAAAAGCCTCTTCGTACCTTTTTTTTTTTTTTAATTATTATCTCCCTTGATAATGGATATTTAAGAATTTAAATGCAAAACTGCTCAGTCTGGTGGATCATATCTTTGTATTTGATCTCAGACCATGCATTATGCATTTCCAATATGTGAAAAATATTTAAAATGTCTCCAATAAAAATCATTCACTGCTTTTGAAATTAAAATCAATTTTATATGCATTATATTGCAGGGAGTTGAAATTTGTTAAGTAGGTTAAGTAGTGGGAGGAATATTAGAGAAAATTATTGCATTCCATTGTGAGATAAATTAAAAAATAGTGCAATTAGTAGAGAGATAAAGTAAGTTCTGCAATTAAATACAAAAATACACTAATGCAAAGTTATTGTTAAGTGTTGAGAAACAGATAATGCAATGTTGAAGTTTGATCTGTAATGACCATCTCCCTGACAGTAACTCTTCCTTTAGTTAATGAATCATAGGTTATGTTTAGTTATGTCCTTTAGTTAATGAATCATAGGTAATAGTGATAACAATCTCAGCAATTAATTCCTAATTTAAGTGTCTTTTTGCAGGCTTAATCCCAGACTGAGCAGACCAGGACCAGGCTGCCATTCTGGGGCCTGGAGGAAAACAATCACTCCATTTGTCCCTGCTGCCCTATTGGCTCTGGAGAGGAAGAGGTCTAAGGGTGCAGCACGGAGATTTCAGGTGTAGGGTTGGTTTCACCTGTGCTTGACTGCAGCACCAAGCAGGATCCCAGCTGCCTGCTTAAGCTGCCTTTGTAGCTGGAAGGTGACTGCAGGCAGTTTGTTGTGTCCCCGTGTTGGGGATAGCCACCATTCCCTATGAGCTGTTGTGGAAGGCTAGGCAGCAGCCTTGTATGTCTGCCTACATGAGGACAGCATGTCTCACACCAGTGTCTCTCTCAGACCAGCAGCCCTGCTCTGACCTGCTCCCCACGAAACCTGGCTATCCTGCACCCTGCTGTGGGTGCATGGCCTTGCCTCCTGGGCATCTGCCTACAGATTCCCCAGAGTCACGTATTGGCCCTTTTTAATCTGGAAAGGTTTGCAGTTCTGGAAGAATCTGCAATTTTGTGTGTTTATTTGTTTTCTTCAGAGTAACCCTGCCTTTGTTCTTTCTCTCCTGAGAGCAGTTTTAGTTGATGTTGCTGTTGCATGGTGTAGAATATTGCCCCTCCATGCTGGCCCCTTCTGAATGGAGTTCCCAGGGGAGCCAATCTTCTCAATGTTCAAGCAAAGCTACAGGCAGCTTTCTATTACAAATCAGTGCCTATTTCTCTCCTCCTCCTCCTTGCACCCCCTCAAAGTGCTATCTCATGCATGCTCACATTCGAGTCTCTTCTTATTTTTGTAGTGTATTTGAGACAAAACGAGACTTACCCTCTTTGGGTTGGAATTTTGCATGCTAAAGGGAGCAATAATGACTGGACAGCTTTGATTCACTCTCAGTTCTCTGCAGAATCCTTACACAGACCCAAAAAAGCACACACCAGCCTCAGCTTCTCCTATTTGCTGCCTTATTCCTGGGTTCTGCTGCCAGCTCTGCCTGGTAAAAGAGAAATTTTGTTCTCTGGATTTTCCGCCTTCACATTATTCATTGGCAGTCTCTCTCTCTCTCGTATAGATAGTAGCCTGTCTAAGAGACATCTGAACTTCCTCTGGGCACTAAGAAAAACCCATGGCATGAAGAAAACCTTCATTATCATTGTGCAGTTTTATAGGGCTTTTTAATACATATTCTACTGGAATATACCTAAGAAAAAGAAAAGATTGAATTAACAGAAGGTAAACATTTGCTCCCTTGGCTTTGCAGTGGCCATCTC
>JAWWMU010000121.1:28635575-28646769 GCA_035048155.1 Cinnycerthia olivascens
ATTGTCTAGAAAGGCCTAAGGATGCCTTGAGGAAAGGAGGGCTGGGCCCTGAGGGGCCAGCCTTTGATACATTGCTGAAGGTAATGTTTGTCACCAAATCCTGGCCTGATGTAAGAACACAGAAATATGGGGAGTGGCAGGATAGGCCCCTGAGTGAATTGGTTAGAAAGGTAGACCAGGTGTATGTAAGAAGGGATGAGGAAAAGGCGAAAGTGAAGGCAAGGATAATGGCACAGTTTTTACAACCTCTGAAGTGAAAGGTGCAGCAACATCCAGGACAAAAGAGAAGGGGGCAGTCACCAGGATTTAACGGGAATATGTCTTCCCCAGTGGTAGAGGGTCAGCAAGAGAGCATTGAGAAGGAGTTAATGCCTTCTTTTTAAGAAAGAAAGACAGTGGAAGAGGTAATGTCCCCAGAGATAAGTGGGTCTTTGTCAGGAGAAAGTCCACTGGTTGATGGAAATGGATTGTTAGGAATGTCAAGGGCTCCCATTATACCAAGGACCCACCACACAGGAGGCATTAATGACATGCAGAATCTGGATCAAGAGGAAATACACTTCCTAGTGGACACATGAGCCTCTTGGTCTACTTTGTATCTTGTGTCAAAGTGGGAACAATTGTCAAAATGTCTTTGGTTATTCAAGGGGTGGATGGAAAAGATGAATGAGCATGTCTCATTCAACCACCCCTAGTGGATGAGGGAGATAAATACAAGATACATGAATTTTAACTTGTTCCAAATTGTGATTGTGACCTATTGGGAAGAAAATTGATGGCTAAATTGGGAATGCAAATCAATATAATAAAAGGTGAAATTTCTGTCACACTGTGTAAATTCTCTTATTAAGCTTAAGCTAAAGTGAACTCAGAAGTCTGGGCAGTCCTGGGGAAATATGGAAAATTAGATATGGAGTCTTTTCAGATTATTTTGAAACAATCTACACAAATGGTCTCTAAGAAGCAATGCCCTATTTCAAGAGACAGAAGAAAGGAATTACAGTCTATTCTTGAATTCTCAGTAAAGACAGGTCTTTTGAAGCCATGCACGTGTCCCTTTAATTCTCCCATCTTGATGGTTAAAAAACTAGATGGAACCTATAGAATGGTGCAGGACCTAAGAATAACAAATGACATTATTAAATCAAGGCATCCCATGGACCCAAATCCATATATCATCTTGAACCAGATTCCCTCCTAATAGCACTACTATTTAGTACTTAATTTAAAGGATGCTTTCTAGGAGTGCTGACTTGCATAGGATAGTAAACAGTATTTTGGTTTAGAGTGGGCACTCAAAGTAGGAGAAGAGAAAAAGGGAAAGCAACAATTAACATGGACAGGCCTTCAGCAGGGATATATCGTCTTATTTGGACTAGCCTCACAAAATACACTGGAAGAATTTACTCTGCTCCCAGGGATTAGGTTACTGCAATATGTGGATGTCTAGCTCATATCAGGAGAATAAAAGGAAGTAGTAGAAGAAGCCATTGTGAAATTGCCTAATTTTCTAGCTAAAAAGGGCTTTAGATTATCTACAAAGAAAGCACAAATGGTGGAGAAAAAGGTTAAATATTTGGGACATACTTTGACTGAAGGGTCGTGATGTATTGACTTAGAGAGGGTCCAAGGAATTTTAGAAGTACTGTTACCCAGGACTAAAAAGGATCTGTGAGAATTTTTAGGACTAGTAGGGTGTTGCAGAACCTGGATTGAGGACTTTCCTGTCTTAGCCAGGCCACTGCATGACCTTTGAACAGAAGACAGCTCCAATGTTGTGGTATGGACATCAGAAGGAAAGCAGAGCTTCAAAGCTTTATAAAGCAGATTAACTGAGGCTCCAGCCCTAGCCTTTCCAGACAGGGAAAAAGAATTTGAATTACATGAGGATGTTTAGTAGGGCCATGCCAAAGGTACCCTAGTACAAGAACATGGGAGTACTCAAAGAGAGGTGGTTTATTTTTCCAAAATGTTAGAGCCAGGGCCAAGGGAGCTGCCCCATTTTTTTGCAATATTCTGCAGTCACAGCTGTATTGGTAACTGAGATATGAAAATTACCAGCAGAAGGATCTCTTATTGCTAAAGTCTTGCATCAAGTTGAGGCTTTCTTAACCAAAAGACCTTCTAAATGGAAGACTAGCATTAGATTATTACAGTATGAAACTTGTTTGATAGAGCAAGATGATTTAGAATTAAAAAGCAGGGAAAATTTTAACCCTTTTAGCGTGGAGAAGAGTTTAACCCAGCATCCAGTTTAACTGGCCCCAAAACACCTGAAGGAACCTCAGGGCTGTATTAAAGTAGATTAATCTAGAGAAGATTTATGGGACCCTACTTGGCCCAAAGCTGTTCATTGATGGATCTTCAAGGGCAGTAGACAGAAAATTAGTTACAGGATGTGCTATAGTAGAAGAAAGAGAATTGCCTGAAGGAGGCAAGCTACCATCCACACGGTCAGCATAGACTAAAGAATTGTATGCCTTAGTGAGAGCCTGCAAATTGTGTCAAAGAAAGGTGGTAATAGATTTGCAGATTCGAAAGATGCATATGGGGTGGTATGTGCATTTGGAAAACTGGGACAAAAGAGAGTCTATTAAACTGCCGAGGAAAACCTTAGCTCATGAAGGTTTAATGACTCACCTATTGGAGGCAGTTAATTTACCAAAAGAGGTGGCAAAAATACATGTTAGGGGACATCAGGCAGGACACTCAGAGGAGGCAATAGCTAATTGACTGGTGGATGAAGAAGTTCGGGAAGCAGCACTTTTTCCACAAGTCTCTAAGATCCTCCCCTTGCTCCCAGTGGCTCATTGGCTGCTGGATGGTAAACAGTTGGATACTGAAGGTTTCGGCTCTACAAATGCTAAAACAACTCCATGAAGGGATTCACTGGTGCTCTTGGAAGCCTTCCTCAAGATATATGCTGCCTTGGGTCTTTTTCCTCTAGCAAAGTGAGCTACAGAAGGTTGCTCGATATGTGCCAAAGCCAACAGGCAGGTTACAAAGAAAGCTGTCAGAAAATGGCTGTATGCCATTTTGATGCTGTCAAGAGGATTTTACTGAAATGACTCAAAAATAACTTGTGGTAATAGTAAGAGCCAGCAGGGTGGCCAAAAGTGTTTCCAGTTGCTTCAACAGCTACTGGATGAGTTATTAATATAATTGTGGAACAAATAGTTCTGAGATATGGGATTATAAAAGCAATAATAGACCTCCATGCCCCCTGGCACTCTTGGAGTTTGAGCCAAGTAGAAAGAAGAGTGGAGAAATAAGAAACTTTTGAAGCTGGTGTTAGAAATTAAGATGCCATGGATATGGTTTTTGTCATATTAGCTTTAGCCAGAATATGAGCCAGATGCAGAGAAGATATCAAATTTTTTCCCTTTGAATTATTGTTTGGGGTTCCTTACCTTTTCAATTGTCAGGCCAGCTGGGGAGTGGAGATGAGGGACGTATATTTAAAACTGTAGGTGGCCAGAATACTGTCTCTCATGAAATCTCTTCAACAGGAAGCCAAATTACCACAGACCTGGTTAAGAAGTGGAAAGAAGCACTGCTAGTGGCAAAGTGGCATGGGCCATACCAATTGTTATTAACCACAGAAACCACAGACAAGACACCTAAACACAGGTGGATCCATCATATTCAGGTCAAGGTCTCTTCAGCTCCAGAGATTTGGGCTTCTCAGGTGGAGGAAAAAGACGGGAAAAAGACTGTGGCTAGCTCTCTGAAAAAATGGACCAGATCAGTAGCCACAGAGCATCTACAAGGACCTCCCTCCAGTTTGTATCTCCAGTGACTGGGGGGCTTATACAAACTGTCACTCTTTCCTTTATGTTAAGTTGTTTCTGTATATTTACATGACACATCTGGTGTGAAGAACATGAAAATTAAATAAGTTAACCTTGCTTGCCAATAGATGATGATGGAAAAGTGTTAAAACAAATAACAAAAGAAATAAGAAAGTGAGTGCATGTACTGGTCCAGACATGGAAAGGTTGGCAGTGGGACATATATTCATGGTTATCTGGTGGGCCATGGATCAAATGAGTGTTATTCTTTTTTCTTCGTGCAGTAACAGCTTTAAATTTTGTACCATGCCAAGAGTATAAAAGTTGAGTTAATGGTAATTAAAATTTATAATGACAAGTACTGAGAAACGAGAAGATGAGGGATCGGTAGGAAAATGGGTGTATATGTCTTTTTCTGAATCTAGGTAGCCTGAAAGAACCAGTCATGTTCTGGAAGAATGGGTGTGTGTGTCTTTACAAACATCAAACCACACAAATTTGTTACAGAATCCAGCAGGGTCTAAATTTTGAGCTTTAGGGAGAAGTGTACAGGCTTAATAGGCTTATGAATGGGAACTTCTCTGCCAGGGTGGGCTTTAAGCAAATTCTAATGATCATACAATGTATGATATGGGGGAAGGGGTTGTGTGTGCATGTTAAAGGGAGGTGTATTAAGCAGTCTGGGTACCTCAGCCAACTGGGAAATCAAGAGGGGCAACATGTGGTTGGGAATTCAGGGTAAAAAGGAGGCTGCATGTTCCACAAACTCGAGAGATCCCACGAGTATGTCCCAGGGGACTCTCTTTTTATTTGAATAAAGTTGATTCTTGCAGGACTTTTCTGTCTCCTTTGCGGACACTGGCCTTTGGCGGCAAGATTTTCCACACACATGGGTCAGTCATGAATAGGGAGAGGAAGTTCACTTCTTGAACTCTGTCAGGCTTGGAGCTGTGACCACTTCCCTGGGGATCTTGTTCCAATGCCCAACCACCCTCTGACTATTTTTCTAATATCCAGCCTGAACCTGTCAGAGTTCATACCATGCCCCTGGGTCCTGTAACTGGTGACCACATAGAAGAAATCAGGGACCTGCCCCTCCTTTTCCCCTCACAAGAAAGTTGGAGACTACAATGAGGCCTCTTCTCAGTCTGCTCTTCTGCAGCCTGAACAAACAAAGTGACCTCAGTTGCTCCCCTTGTGGCCCTTCATCATCTTCACTGCCTCCCTTTGGTGACTCTCTAAAAGCTCTTTGTCCTTCTTATATTGTGGCACCCAGAACTGTCCCCAGCACTCACAAGGAGGCTGTCCCAGTGCAGAGCAGAGTGGGGCAATCTCCTTTCCTGACTGGCTGGTGATGCTGTGCCTGATGCACCCTAGGACATGGCTGACTAATACTAATACTAATACTAGTGAATGGTTAGCTACTCAAAGGTGTGGGCAGATGCCCACACCTGGAGGCACTTTGTGGACTTGCATGTGCCTCACTTTCTGTGGAGTAACAGATTAGGGCCAAAATGAGCTCTTTTTCTCTGCTGGTTTTCTCATAGCAGTCTTATTTGTGACAAAATGTTCATGTTGCTGCTAGAGGCTGGCAAATAACCATGATGTGTTATCACTAGACTCATTCCTGCTTGTGCTGGTCAAAGGGTTAGCTATTGAGAATATTAGGAGGTTCATGAACTCCATTTTGTTTATTCAGCTGGTATCTCTGAGTAGTATCATTATTAGCCTGAGTACTCAGAGTGAGAGCTGCATTATCCACCACAGTCTTCAAATATATCAAAAGAGACTTGGAGAGAGATATTCTTAATTAGAAAAGCTGGGAACATATGATAGCCACAAATTAAAACTACTATCCACCATTCTATTTCAAACCCTTTGAATGGTGCTGTAAGCCCATGGCAGTGGGGGTGTTGCTTAGAATTAGGCTTGAATTTTTGGCAGGTGATTACCTCCTTCCCTCATGGGATTGCTGTGTGTCAGAGGAGTGCCCTCATTCTTTTTCCATGTGGATGGAGGCCAAAACTGTGTTGCTCTGATGTCTTTGCTGCGCATGCTCTGCAAGTTGCACTGTCTCGCAACACCTCCAGACACCTTCTGTGAAAAGAATATACGCCCCTATATGACTGAGAGCTCCTGTATTTTTCTAAGGCTTAATTTGTTTTAAAAAATAACATGACCATAATTATAATTTTCAGGATCAGTTCAGACATAAGATTCTTTGCTGCCCTTTCTGCTCCCTTCCATTTTCCCTGCAGAATTCAAGAACCTTATTCTATTGTACTGAGCAACATATGTCTGACTAAGCCATGTCAGTGCTGTGCTGTTTTCCATTCTCTCCTGGCATCTCTAGGGAAAATGGTTTATGTAGCACAGCACTCTCAACAACCTACTGTGTTTCACTTCTTCCACAGGGGTATGTGGTTCTGTGTTTCCTGATGGGATTGCTAGCTGAGGAGGATCAGGGATACTGATTATTCCCATTATTAGATTTTAGAGCATTCCTCCTGCTGATTTGGGGTCAGAATAATTTCTATCCCTGCTTATTTGGAGCAGGATGGCGTGGAGGATAGCATGATCTCTGGCAGCTGGTGATGCTCTAACCTATACAAATATGTTCAGCTTTGGAAAAGCCTTATCAGTATGCATATCTTTGCTCTGGCCTTCACAGCATTTTTGCTTTTGAGAGTGGAATTAGCACATGGTAATGCAGGTGTGCTAGACTGTTATAATTGGATGGATAAGCTCATTTAAAAACCAGTAGCACCACTAATTGTTTTGTCAACATAGAAGGTGTAAGTAGTCATTGTGCATTTTTTAGGGCTTTGCAGAAGCTGGAAATTCCTCTGTACTGGTGTGAAAGCTATTCCAGAAAGAGCATACACTATGAAAGTTGTAACTTTTCCTTGCATATGATTTGGCCAGGCAGTTTAACACTTCTAGTGGTGATTCCATTCCTCTAGGATAACTCTGCTTTCTGTTTAGAACCCTATGAA
Source organism: Cinnycerthia olivascens (assembly GCA_035048155.1). NCBI lineage: Eukaryota > Metazoa > Chordata > Aves > Passeriformes > Certhiidae > Cinnycerthia > Cinnycerthia olivascens. The sequence goes on from JAWWMU010000121.1 coordinate 28,642,363, forward strand.
AAAAGGTTTGACTGTATTAAATTTTAACTGTAATTGAATTAAAACAGATTTAACTCTCAAGATTTACCTGTATTAAAAACACCCCCATGCTAAAGCAAACCAATGAAAGATGCTAAGCCATACCTTGGAGAAAATGAGTTAGTGTATGCTGCCTGCTTGACTGTTAATGACTCATGATCCTGAGCTTTGGATTGTCCTTTGCATTAGGTATCACCTGTTTTTTTAGTACCTCACATTGTGCAAACCAGAGCAAAGCTGAGACACAAGGAAGCAGTGGGTATGTGCTGCCAGACATAGGGTTTGCACAGAAAGGTGTAGGGAGATGTTTCACTACAAGGACATTCTTTCTATTGTTATTATCTCTGTGGGCTGCATTTCACTGCTTACCATCATGGGCTTGTATTTTCTTTAGCAAAAGCAACAGTGGTTATTCAAATTACTTGTCTCTTTACTTTGGCTTTACTGCACTCTTCACACTAACCCAAGGTTTTTGTTAATGCAAAAACAAGCACTCAGGCTCTGAAATAACCTATAACCTTGCAGATGGTGTCTGTTAACCAGTGTTTTCTTGCTGCCAGCCAGAGATGGCTGAGAACTGATACATCTAGCTGTGATTTTTAATATGCTAATATAGCTCTCAAATGGAACATCCTATGGGTTAAAAGAAAGTGATTGTTAAAATTACGATGATATTTGTGTTCTGCTTACAAAGTATAGGGAGGAGATCTCATGGCAGATAAAATCTATCCCTCCTACTGTCAATGTTTTTCAAAGACCTAAAACTTTTTAATTTGTTTTATAATCCACACTGGAGTTTAATAACATAGTTTCATCACAGTGCAACCTATGTGCCTGTAGACCCTGCATACTCCTCATTGATCTGTCTGTAGTGCCTGTTTATCAGTTAAGTGGAGTAGTATCTGTGTAAAACGCAAAGAATCTTAATGTAAGTTATCTCAGTGTTGTTAAAAGTTGAGATTTTTGCAAGTTCATATTCTGGAAGAAGAATTGTGGCTTAAGTCAACATTTATACTTACTAACTGTAACTCCAAATGTCTTTCACTCCCCTGATGCATCATGTCAGAATTATCATATTTATTTACATTTCAGCTAAACTTAAGTCATTATAGCCCAACAAAGACATATGGTGCTACTGTAATCCAGAATATTGTTGTAAATTAGAAATATCCAGACACTCTATTATATGCAGATGTAGTGGTGTCAGCTGCACTCAGTGACACATAGAGCCCCTCAGTCCTTATTCCTCTCTTAACACTGAGCACGTAACTGGGGCCTGAGAAAGATAACCACAACCTATGTGCAGGGTAATGGTGCTTTCTTGGCACAAGTTCTAAGCTTCCAGTGATTCACAAATCATGGCTCAGGGACTTTTGAATGAAGGTTTGGATCCCTTCGTTACATCATGTCAGACCCTCTAGATCTCTAGCAAAGACATAATGGGGCAGGATATGTTCTGGAAATACTGAAACTACAATAGAGGTGTAGCAGTATCTAGTCCTTAATCCTGGGGTTGTTGCAAAAACTGAAGGGGAAATGTTCTCTTTTAGCATTATTTCCATCTCATTCTGGATAAATCTATAAAACTATACTAGGAGTGTTTCTCAAATGTAAGCTCTCATTTTTTCACCAACTCTGGACATGCTCCTGGGTTGTGATGGAAGAACAGGGAAGGGATGTATGGTCTTAATAGGCTCGTCTTGGAATAATACGTAAGGAAATGTCTTTAAGATTTTGAGAAGAGAGTGAAGACATGGTAGTACTAAGTATTTTTGTTTTTCTTGCCAAAAAATTACTTTTTTCCAAGCTCAGAACTTGAAAATGTTTCAGAGATATTGAAAAATCACCTAGCATTAGAACAGGGCTTCAGATGACAAGAAGAGTGATACTGGTTCTGAATGTGGCCATTCTAAGGTTAGTGATGCAGGAGTGAGATCCTTAGTGGTCTCGATTGTTATTCCAGTCATCTAGTCCTCATTGCCTGCAGAGTGAATATGGTGGCCAAGACTGTTGTAATGAAATCCTGGAAAAATAATGGTGTTTTCTGAACCCAAGTATATAAAAGGATCTTCCTCCTTGAGCCAGAGTAGTGATTCTCCCCTCTTTTCTCAATCATCTCTGCTTCTTTTTTAAATATTCGTGTCCCCTGAAGGACAGCACAGAGGCTGCCTGATGATTCACAGTATGTGATTTGTGATCAGACAAAACAGACATAAGTCAAAGGGGAAAAAAGAGTAGACAACCATAATATAACTGAGTGTGAGTAAACCCCTTGGCTCTGTTTCTTCACACAATGAGTCTCTCACGCTTGTCGGGAAAGACCTGGCCCTGAAAGAGCTACCTGTAGTGGGGAAAAGAGAGCTGCTTCTCCACACCCACCCACTGGGTTCAGCAGCTCCTATTGTCACATGTAGTTGGCACTAGCTCAGTTAAACCGGTGTATGTGACAGTACCTTGCACAGTAACTCCCAAAAGTTTTTTAGTCTCCTGGCTCTTCCAGGGTTTATTCACTCTTCCCTTTACAGCCATGTGGGAGGCTGGAATGCACAAGAAATGGAGGAAGGGGAGCCCAGAATGTGCTCATCAATTGTGCCCAATACCTTATTCCCACAATCTTGTCCTGTTCTTCAATGGAACAGCAGTTTATTTAAAGTGAAAGCTATGCTTTTGTCCCAGACTTGTTTGCAGATGACCACAGGATTCTGGAAAACAGAACTTCACTCTTCTGTTTGCTCTCTGCTGAAAGCTTCTGCTGCATTCATCTGCTTAGAAGACATGGTTGATGCTTTTATGGGTGAAGTTTTCCCTCTAGGCAGGTGAAGGGTAGGAGCAAAGTAGTTACATGTCCCATCACAGAGGAGCAGTGTTCAGTATGAGATTTGTCAGGTAGTAAAACATTTTAACCCACGTCCTCAGTGCTTTCCTTTTCCCCAGGGTTCCTTAAAGGTCTCCTTGACCTGGGGTTCTTCATTGCACTCTCAGCACATTCAAGCTTCTTGTGAGTATAGTCTTCACTCCATGGGCTCTTAGATTTCCGTATCCTTATTATTAGTGGTACTTTAGATCACCATTTTTCTAATAGTTTGGCTCTCTCCATTGCTCTGCCTTTCTGGTGGCCATTTTGTTCTTCCCTCTACTGTGCTCCATCCTCCTTCTCATCAAAGAAGGCAACAACCAAAAGATCTTCCTATGGCACCTTTTCATTGTTAGAGACATATGGGGAAGAAATAAAAGGAAAGAAGGAAACTGAGAGAAGGAGAGGAAAATATCACCTGCAAGCAGAATGTGAGAATACAGAAATCCTTGATGGGTTTTAGCCTAATTTGAGAGACACTGTTGCTGTTAGATGACAAATGAGAATCTCTCTAAGGGTGGAAAATCTCCTTGGGAGAGCAATACCTTGTGAGACTTTCCTTCAGATATGTTGTTAGTCTCTCGATACATTCATCTCCATCTTTCCTTACTGTCTTCTGAACAGTATTAAGAAAGCAAAGGCTTTGTTTCTGACCAGGCTAGAGATCCTGCTAAAATTGGGTGAGGCATGCTTTTGGAGATTTGTCTGGGCTTTTAACAATCTCCCATTTCACTTGAGTAGCAGGGAGGAAATTGGGAGGCACAATCATCATGTAGACATTTATGAAGACATTATTTCTGCTGTCTCACCACTGCTAGTTCTCCCCTTCCCCCCGCTCCAAGATATTTTCATGGATAATGAGTGGGCTCCAACAGTTCTAAAAACACAACTGTGACTACAGCAGAGGAGTATGTTTTCTGGGTACATTGCCACCCACAGGAAATGACAAGAGGTTTTTGTTGCTGATTTGGAGTTTTTTTGAAACTTGATTAGAATCATGGTATACCTCTGAATTAAGTAGACTGAAACAAGTCCCACGTTAATGTTTATTGTGTGACTTGTGGTGGCATACAATACACCTTAATCCCTAGATGTGTGACCATGCCTCAGCTCTATCCTGTCCTCTTTTGAGCACTATTACAATTGCATTATTATCTCTCCCTGAAGCCTGACTCCTGGTTCTCTGTCATCAAGATTCAGTCTTAAAAATAACAATCAGGATATAATGATCAGCAGTAGCTTTGGAGCTATCATCAGAGGAAAGGAGCCACTCAGTTTTGTGTGCAGGCAGACCACAGCACAGACAGGCCACACTGGAGAGCAGGGGGTGACTCTGCTGTGTGGGTGTCTATGATTTATGAACCTATGCCCTCAGATGTCACTGACCTTAGCACCTTGTAGGGTTGAGAGAACAGAAGCCTTGGTTCTGGCTCAGACACAAGGGATTGGTTCTGGACAGTGCTGTGCATATACGATGTCATTCAAGCCTAGATATGAGTATAAATTTGCCCTGAATCCTTTTCCCCTTCCATTCT
>JAWWMU010000121.1:28657608-28668963 GCA_035048155.1 Cinnycerthia olivascens
AAAGGACTATCACTGGTTGAGCAACTTGTGGCTTTCAAAGCAGGGCAGTGTACTGTATCTAAAGTCAATACCGGCATTATGGTGAATTGAGGGAAGAGAAAATTTGCGGTGTTCAAAGGTTTCAGAAAGGGATGAATAACTTGTGGAATGCATACAATTGTCAGTACAAAGATGTGTATAAGGCACAGGTAATCATTCCCTCACAAATATAGAAGAATGGCAAGTTAAATTTCTTGGTCTGTTAAGAAATTGCAGTATTTTTCAGGGTTGATACTGAATCCATTGCAGACTGTCTCGGAAGCCTATTTATGAATATGAATTTCTGGAATTTGTTTACTCACCTGGACTTCTCTGCATGTGATGTAAACTGGGGAGTCTACCATAAACTTGGCATTTATTCCACAGATTGGTCTGAAAAAGCAGACGAGAATCATCTGCTTCTTTGAGCATCAGAAAAATAAAACTGTTTTGAAATCCTGGCTCTACTTTTAAGATCAAGAAGAGTCACTCGTAATTTTTTTTCATCCCATGTCAGTGGAATGTTGCTCTCTGAAGGATATTAAGAGAATGGTGATGACTTACTGTTGAAAACAAAATGATAGTGTTTGCTGTCATATCCATCAAAGAAGCAGATCACTGGGAGGGCTACTTTGCTAAGGCCAGAAAGTAACTAGGTTTGGTTTTATTGGAGTGTCATGTTTCTTTTAGTCCAACAAAAACCTCCAAATGTGCTATAGAACCTAAAAACGGTCCTGATAAAATCATGGGATCTCTGCCTATGTCTTCTGCCAAGTGCCAGCAGATTGTGTCGAACTATATCTGAGAATACAAATCGTGTAATCCAGAAATGAAAGAAGTCCTTCTTGTCTCTTATTTCTCTGCCAGGTTGCTGTACTTGATGATGCCATATTAACAGTTCTGAAGATGTAGATGACTATTTATGAAGGAAGGCAAGAGTTCAATGGCTCGAGACAAATTGGTTTGAAGAGCTGTTCCCAGGAGCTATGCTAGAAACTACAGTCATTGACTCTGGCACCCCTAAAAATTGTAGGTAGGCTTTGTATTTGGTCTGGCTATTGCCAGTGGCATTGCAGGACTTGGCTTGTTTGCTTGCCCTCCTACTTCCACACTCTGCCTATATAAAGATCTCTGAGAGAAAAGAGGTGTTTTGGGTGTGGAAGAACTTGGACTGGACACAAGCTGCAGGAACTTCCAGCCTGGTGACTGGCAAATGAAGTCCTGATATCCAAGTGATTGCTTCAGCCCCTCTGCCTGTTTGTGTGTCTCAAAATCCCTGTTATGCATAGATAGCAAGGCACCCTTCCTTGCCTCCTATACTTTGCTCTAGCAGAACCTGTGTGACTGTTGCTGGATGAATGCCTAGATCTGGAGCTCATCATTATGTGAGGAGCCAGTTCTGCCCACCATGTAGCCTGATGCCTAAGTATGTGGTTTGGGATCCTAGGCGGTAGAGATTTCTCAATGGGAAAGGTCTACAAAAGCACTTGTCTGCAGCAGGTGATGAATGTTTCAGGAAGTGTAGTGTATCTGACTATGCACTGCAGCACCTTCTCCACAGTATTTTGGAATTGGTTTTGAGATGGGAGAAAATGGATTTTGCATGTAACATATTTTTGCATATTACTTATAACTTGCATTGAAGCACACACATTAGGCAACAGCACACATCTGCAGTAGAAGCAGCCTTTGATTGAGACATAGAGTCACAGGAAGGATGTATCACTCAGAAAGGAAAAGAAGAAACAGAAGGCATTCTGGTGAAATGGCAAAGAGTAGGGATATATTCATACCAAAAATATTGTTTAGGAAATGGAAATCTAGTTTTTGTAATGCTAATGGAGTGGAAACTAATCTTCTACTTGTGTCTTACCTGCCAGAGTGGAAGCAGAATAAAAGGAAATTTCAAGAGCAAATAGCCAAGGATACCACGGGCAATAATAAATTATTTGCTGTAAATCAGAAACTATGAAGTTTGCAAGACAGTCAGTGTCAGTATGAGACCATGAGAGTGTGAAATGGACAGTCCCATTGCACAGAAGCTAAACAGTATTTTTGTCTTGGCCTTAAAGGCAAAAGTTATTGGAAAATAAGGATTCTCAGTTTATTTTCTGTTACAGCTATAGCTGGTAAGCATGAACTATGGAGGCAAAGGCTTCAAAAAACCTCATGACATTCCTTAGTATTAAGGTACTAAAATTAAGGAATAATTTATATATGCTAAAAGAAAGAAAAACAAAAGAGTAACTATCCGTAGTCCACATACAGCTGTAGCAGTAGCAGAAGAAGATCAGAATTATACAATCTGAGCAGGCAAGATGAAGGGACCAGACCTCAGTGAAAGCTTCAAGATGAAGATGAGCCTATGGGGTTTTTACCCAAATTTTCAGATTGTTTATTATTCTGTTCCTGACTTGTCTGACACAGATTTTTTTTTTTCCCTCTTTCTCCAAAATGCACTGTCCACAGGGAATTCTACTTTTTTTATTCCTTCTCTGGCTGGGCATGACTGGTGGTTGTGACTAACCAGAACCCACCAGTATACGCACTACCAGTTTGCAATGCCCTTCCCTAAACTGAAATTTAACTACAATTGGGTGGCCAAATAGTCATTTTCACTGGGGTTTCTGATGTTCTTTATAAAGCTCTTTATGCCTCACTAATCTAAATCATGGTGTATCATCAGGGAATCTGCCACCTGACAAATCCCTTCCCTCTTTTAGGTCATTACAAAGCATGGTGAAGCACAGTGGCCCTAATTCTTCTCCTGACAGCACCCTGCTTTCTTGCTGAAAAATGGCTGGTCTGGTATGCTGTTCATTTCCTACCTATTAACCACGTTTTAATCTATGACAAAACCTATGCATCTCACTTCTACTGCTCTAATAGTCCTGATAAAAGCCTTCAGAAATCCTGAGGAAACATCAGTTCTGATGTAATGAGGTCATTTATCTCAAAGCCTTCATTTGGGGTCCAGTCACTCCATCTTGCTGAAGCCACAAGAGCAAAAGGGTGAAGGTAGGGAAGGTGGCAAACATGACAGACATGGAAGGAAAGGAATACTGCCTTCTGTGAGATTCTAAGATTGAGTGCTATAAGACAATCTCATCTTCTCCCTGGGACAGTGAGAGGATAAATAAAATAGAAGTACAGAGTAAAACCACAGACATCAGAAGCACCAGTCAGACCTGCTCAAAGAGTCTATTGTGTTGACTTTTCCTGGCCAGAAGGGCTCAGTTCTGCATCCATGCTGTCTGATGTGGGGAAGGTGTCCATGGCTGCTGCCCTGGGTGCCAAATCATCTGTCTTTCAAGACTGAGCTCACTTTGCAGGGATTTGGGGCAGTAGTTGTCAGCTGAGGACTCATCTGATGGACCAAAGCTGTGGTTTTCCCCTCTTCAGGCACCAGCACCTCTGCTGCTTTGCACTGCCTTTCCAGAGAGTCTGGATGGCCCGGGAAATGGTTTACGTAAGTAATTATGTCTATACAGCAAGCTGGCATTCACTTCTAAAAGGCCAGTTTCATCTTACTGATATAAAGATGTCACTTGGAGTCCCTCTTTTCAAAACTCTTTTCCTCTGCCTGGCCAGTAGGAACAGGATCATTAAAATTTCACATCCTGGGCCCCAGGATTTTTCACTGTATGCTTATCTGGGCTTTTCAGTCCTTAACAAGCAAGTAACCAGTTTTCTCCTTATGGACAACTTTCTACATCTTGTTGAATAGCACATCAGAGATCTGCTGTCACTGAGGTGTCCTCATTAGCCTATTCACTGTGGATAGTGGAAGCAGTCTGACAGGAATGACTGGGTAGACTGAGATGGTTGCAGGGTTCCTCACAGATTTCCCTTGGGTGTAATTTGTGGCAGTGGGAATCCAAGCATGTAAATGTAAAGCAGCTCATATAAAGCAGGAGAGCTGACTCCTCACTTACTTCACCTGTGGTTCAAACCAGGGTCTTCTTACAGATAGCACTCCACATAGATGCCATACCAAACAAGTGGGTGGATGATGTTCTCCTTTCCTATTTTCCCCATCAGGTCAAGAAGAGCTGAATTGTTTCTGTGGATGCAATGGACTGATATGAAATTTATCCTGTGTGTGCATTGCCTCAGGTTGCCTTGGCAGAGGAGACTGGATGGCAACGTAAGGGCTCACCTTTGTGATGTGATCTGTCTGCACGCAGAGCACCATCATGTTGGGAATTCAAGCTCTGGTTTCTTCATATTTTCTGCTGCTTACTTTTCTTTGACAATTCCTCCTTGCCTAAACTGTGATACCTGCATGAAATGAGTGTCTTTCTCTCTCTGTGTGTAGGCCTGTAACAGCAAGTAGACAGTCATGTAGCAGATCAGTTGTACATCATGTTGTTGCACAAGGAATGATGTTCAATGCATGAAGATTTGCAGGCAGAGTTCATAGCTGATGACTTGAACTGATTCTAATGACAAAAAATTTATTTTTGGTGAAAAAATAAAAAAAATAAACAGAAAGATTAAAAGTAAAGGCAAATTCAGCTAAATACTAAAAAATATTTAAGGAAAGGTGGTATCTGTGAGATATCTGTTGTCTAAACTGGCTAAGTGCATCATTGTGATGTGACCCAATGCTATTCAAGCACAAATGTCAGGTGACAAGTCACCATCCAGGGCAGGCGAGCTGTGGCAAAGAATAGCCATGCCCCCACATACCCATTACTTGGGAAGCTGGGGCTGGGGTCTGCATAAGGGATATGGCAGGTCTTCCTCTGGTGCTCTGCTAAGTGATCTGAACCCAGTTAGCTCCTTCTGCCCAGAGCTGACCTTGACTCTGGCAGAAGACTAGAGACTAGATCAATTCCAGACATTGCCTTTTCTGACCCAACAAACTGATTATTGGAAAAGAGAACTTCAAATATAGTTGTGATTTTTTCAAGCATCAGATATTTGTCTTTCTTTGTAGCTTGTTGTGAAACTTGGCTCATTGCTGTTTATGTTCTGATTTTGTTTTCTAGAACTGTACTCTGTATGGTTCTCAGTTGTAACCAAATACTCTTTAGAATTCAATCTGGCTTCCCCTAAGGAAGAAGCACATGAATTGGAAGAGGTTTTTGCATAATGCTGGATCATACTAGGCAACTTCTCAGCATTTCGTACATTTAGCAGATTCTGAATCCTGATTCTTGTGAAAGAAAGTAGTAACCCTCACAGGTATTAAATGCTCCTGTGATTGAAGACAAATTACCAGTGGGTTGCATGATTCATCTCTACCCTCATTGCTGAATATATGGGAAAAAAAATAAAGTGTTTAAAAATCATATACCCTATCACAACAAAAAATATAAAAAGATCAATACTAAAATAGTACATTCTGGGCAAAGTTCCCCTAAAACAGTAGGACAGCAGTTTCTATTTTTAAATTGATTGTCTATTTTTACTTTTTTTTCTGTAGTACGGGAAACAACTGTGCTTTGCTATAAGAAGGAAAACTCAAAATTAGAGAGAAAAGTATCTTATCTTTACATTAAACACAACCTACAGGTTCTTTACTAACACATAACTGTGTTAACAGTTTCTCATCATCACAACTGCTGATGCAAGCCATGGACCCATTCTGACTCAGAATACATTCTGAGAGAAGATACGGAGTGAGGTGACACCAACCTGGACATTCTGCTCCTGATGTAGTAGCCTCTGAAGTATAAATCAGACCTTGACTCTATTTTAGCCACAGTTTCTCACTTTGATATCAATACTTTTGCTCTGTTGTACGTGCAGAGGGCACCATAACAGTGTCCTACCTGCAAAAAGTTGACCAAATATCCACAGATTCATAAAAAGGGTGTAAACGGCAAGATAGATATAAACTCCTGCAGATTGTCCTTAGAACAGGTTTCCCAGGAAACTGAGTTATGCCCCTGTCCCAGACCTACATTCCTGACAGGATTAACTTAGTCAGCTGAGGAAACATGCCCCCTGCTCTTCTGTGAGTAACCTTTTTGTCAGCCTCAGTGGTTCTTAGCTATGTTTCCAGAACAAACATGTACAGTGCTCAGCTTTCTGTAAGATGGGTTCCCTACAGCTCCATTGTTTCCCAGACACCCAATGCAGACTATTCTTTGGCCTGCTTCTTTTTGAAGTCTATCATGATGGTGGTTTGAGCTGTGCCTTTAGCTCCATCATTGATCTTCATCTTGGTGTCTACCCACCGGTAGCTCTGAGCTACATCTGTGCATCCTGCTGTTGCTGTTAGTCCCTGGGAAGCAGCATTTTGCTTGAGATTGGACCTTGCTGTGTTTCAGTATCCCTACACTTTCTTTAAGGCCTTTGACTTGGGCCCAGTTCTCCATGGTCACATGACACTATGATCCCAGTACTACAGATAAAATGAAAAAGATGAAAGTAAGAAAAGAGTAGAGAGGGAATATTTTGGTTTTGACAATGGTCCTTTACCAGGTGATAATATAGCATTCATCAGGGGTCCCCCCTTTTCCCTCACTGGCTACAATCATCAGGTGGTTGGCTCCGTGTACTCGGGGCATTGCAGGCAGGTGCAGGTGAGAGCACAGAGGGCAGAACACTTAATTTCAGTATTCTCTATTTGCAGCACCTCCTATAGTGAGACAATGCTGGCTATGGCTTGTGTAGGTTTCTATCTGTGGGCTCTTGTATGTAGAGCTGTGGGCTTCTGCTGTGTGGCTGCCCCATCCTACTATATCCAAGTTCAGATATCAGCTCTGCAGCACTTGGAAAAAGTAAATGCCCCCAAAATGTGAATTTGCCACCCTCTGGTATGTCCCTACTTCATACCATATATTTCAGCTGAGCAGCTCAGTTTCTTGTCCTATCTTGTCACTTTCTCTGACCCAATTTAATGCAAACAGCCCTTTAGGTGATGTTATAGAAAACACCTAATAAATGAGCTGTATAATGAAAGAGTAAGACATTACCAGCACTGGTTACAGCCTAGCAAAGCACTCTAACTTTACAGCAAGAAGACATTTTATCTTGTAAGAATTAGAATCAGACAGTTATCACAGTACTGACAGGCAATCATAATGATGATCTCTGGTATGGGTGGCACTGATTGTCTCCAGGCTCTGGCTTGGATTTTGACCTCACTCAATGAATTACAGAAGGGCAGGAAAAAAAGTACCTTTCACTGCCACCAGAAAATGCCTTGACTCTCGCAGAGCTGCATTGCTGAAGATATGTATACTAGTCACCAGTAAAGAAAATCCCTGGATGGCTGAGACACTGCCTCTTTATCATGTTAAATAACCAATGTCAAGATACAAGCCCAATGAGCTGGGAATTTATCAGTTTGTACACAGGTTATAATCAACTAGAAGAAGTGCTTTTGTTATTTCATCTTTGAGCGTGAGTGCCTTGTAAGCTCTGCTCTCGCTATAAAAAAAGCAAAGGAATTTCTGAGAGAATGATAAATACAATGTAGGAAAGCAGTATCTTGGCTGATTAAGGGTTATTTGTGCTTCTTTTTTTCTCCCCTTACATCTTGCAGTATTATTTTGAGTAGCAGAGTTCTAGATAAACACCCTTTTGGAAACTCAAGGCATTAAAATCTTTGTCCTTAGCTAAAGGCCTTAGACCCCTCCTTTGCTCTCTCTTGCTCCAAATGAACTGCAGTAAAAATACAGGATAGTTCGTTTCCTATTTGTTATCTAACAGCCTCGGGTGGAGGGTGTACTCTGGCAGAGAAGCAGCTCAGTTGGTTGAGACACCAGCTCAGAAGGACTCTGCTCCCGACTACTGATAGAGGTCACAGCTCCACTCCCTGGAGATCCCCAGCACCGTGTTACATGGCAAGCACAACAGAAAACTTACCTCATGTTTTCTTGTTTGCAAAGCAAACTGTATTTAAAGCAAAGCAAAAGAGAACTGGTTAACATGGACAGGTCTATTCAATTTTCATTTTGATTCTGGAACTTGGCTCACAGAGAATTTTAATTCTTTTCTAGGAACACTGGTATTGCTGTCAGAAAGACCCTGAATCATCTGATGGTCACTTTACTAATGATATCTTCTCTTGGACTAAGCAGAAGGGGTGGACAAAGGACCCATTCCAGATGATGTGGCCCCTTCAGGTAGGATTTGACTAGTGAAGAGGAAGGAGGGGTATATTTGACATGGTTGCTTAAGTCTGGGTCTAAAAACTAAAAGAGGAATTCATATGGAGGAAGGCCAACTCTATACATCTCCTTGGAAGAATACACACACAGTCTGAACCTGTTTGGCATATGAGACCCTGAATGTTACTCCTCAAAACAGAACATCAGTCAAGACGAGCATTTTTTGTCAAATTTTGCTAAATTCTGCCAGCAAATTATACCTCAGTCATCCTGATTTGCTAATAAAAACTAGATTACTTTAACTACCAATGCTACAAAATCCCTTGTCCAAAAAGTAAAACTTGTCTTATGTGCTCCCCACATAATCACCAACCATGTCTATTTTGAAGGAGGAGTTGTTATACCACCAACGATTGCATCACAATCACACAGAAGGGAGACACGAAAGTGTGACTGCCGGTCTCAAGTAGGGGTCACTGCCACTAGAAAAGGCCAGCAGAACTTTCAAACCTATACAGCCTTCAGATACTTTCACTAATTTCCCTTCAGTTTCAAGAAACATTGGACCACACCATCTTTCTTTGGTGCCAGCGGAATCACTGTAGGTGGCTGAAGACCTGCACTTCTCCTCATCAGCCTTTGAAGCAGCAAAGATTACTGACACTGGAGGACTAAGTTATCTTATTCAGCACATCCTCAGCTCCTGCAGGCAGCACTGCTGAGGTCAGCAGAATGGCCTGGTCACCAGCAACAGCAGTGAAGAGCAGAAAAGAGCAGAGTAAGGCTGATCTGAAGGCCTTGCACTGTCTACCATACTGTCCATCTGCAGACAGGCCTGTTCTGGAGCAGCAACCCTACCCTCCCTTAAGGCATGAGAATGTTGCTACAATGCAAGCTCTCTCTGTACTGCCTCTGGAAAATCTCTCCTTTTCTTTCCAGCCTTTCATCCATTTGGTAGCATTCAGAGTCCTTTTTTGGCTTGATTTTTTTTGTTTTGCTTTGGTTTGCTTACTTCTACATGGGACACTGAGAGCAAGGAAGAGGCTTGCAAAAACTTCAGCCTCAGATGCATTTTGTATGCTGGGTTCATGCCTTAAAGGGATTTAACTTGCATATTAGAGCCAGATCCTTGCTGTAACTGAGCATTTTGCACAAGGTCATTGCAAAAGGAGCTGCTTCTTTTGTTTCTTAGCAAATGTATGCTGCTATCCTCAGATAAAGTGTTCAAGAGAAAGGCATACCAATTCTGTATTTAGACAGGTATACAAATAGTACCATCGTGACACATTGCACTTCTCTGCTCCCTGCTCATAAGTGACTTAATTTTTAAAAAGAACTATAAAAGTAAATAGGTGAGGAGTTTTCTCTCAGCATTACCACAGTGAGGCAATTTTCCTTTCCCCCCGATTCTTTGATCTATAAGTGGATCAGTCATACAATGTAACTTTAATTATCTGAACACAAAATTTGTTTCAGATTCTCATGAGTCAGATAAATATGAACCTTCTGAGTCTGCAAATGCTACAAGGAAAAGCTCAGATACTCTTAGAACTGCAGGGAAAGGGCCTTTGCCTGGTTTGCCAGGATTTTTTTTGTTTGTTTGTTTTGTTCTTTTGTTTTTTGAGCATTATTATTGCTGTCATCGTCATTATCATCATCATCATCATCATCATCATTTGCTTGCAGTTTTCTTCATCAGCCTGGGAGCTGGAGTTAACCAGTGTTTGGATAATCTGCCTCATCTACACTTGCTGTAGCATCTCTACAGAAATTTTCCACTGTTTTTAAGGGATAACTGCCTTACATAAAAGATTTTTTTTAAATGAAAATGTTTTTTACTGGGTCTTCAGCCAGAACCAGCTGCTTGAGTAAGAAGTGGAAGCAGTTTTGTGCCTGGAAAATAGATAGGCTTTCTTGTGTTCACCCATGCAGCTGTGTTTGTGCTATAGCCCAAAGCATTCAGCACCAGAAAGTGACAAAACTTACTCTGCCCTGCTGCCTCTAAGAAAGCCCTTCCTAAAGAATGCACTTTAGGATCAGAGGATACAATGGCACGTTATTCCAATATTTCTGAGGATATTAAACACATACAGTTGACATTTCTGTTTTCACTGAGGCTTATTTCATGAGATGAGACACAGACTCGAGGTACTCTAAAGAGGCTTTGTATGAATATGTAGGAGTATCACAGGCAGAAATTTCAAAGCTCTGTACCAGTCAGTGTGCTGTAAGAAGCCTGGGAGACCTCCTGCTCAGCAACACTGCCATTAAATGGCAGGTGTGTTGCAGGCAAGTGGTGTTACCTTCATCAGAAAACGCCCAGGCAAGTAGAGATGCAGTTTTCAAGTTAGTAGGCACTACCTGTTTTAAGCTTTTATTGTCCATAGAGCTATTATTGCCTCTGTGACTTAAAAGAAATCCTTGCTTTGAAAAGTGTGGATGGAGGTGTTATACCGTCTTTGAATCTCTTTTCTGCAGGGCTCTTTTATTCTCACTTTAGTGTCTCGACCCTGTCCTAGTGTAACTTTTCTCCCACAGAGATGGATAGGTTATGCTTACTGACCAAAGAATCATTTGGCTCTTGGATAAACTATCCAAGATTATGAGGAAATTTCCTGCTGTTTTTGCATTAATTTGCTTACAGTTGGCTCTGCATTATCCTTTAAAAAACACCCATCTGCATGCACTTAACCTTGATCTTGTAATATGTAATGCTTGAACTTGAATGAATGACGAACAATAGTTTTCTTCCACAATAAAAAAAGGAAATAAAGATTCAGAATTGACTGTTGCAATTCAAGACTTCCAAATATTAAACAACAAATTATTTTCAGTATCTTTCTGTACAAGAAGAAGTACTTACCAAGATATTTGGGAGGAAAATCTTAGTAGTGGATCTTTTGATGACAATGATGATGAAGCAGCATTATTGTCATTCCAGTTCCACTAAAGTGGCTAAGAAACATAACCAAATTCCACTTCTTAATGTCATGTACTTTGTAGTTTAATTACACAGCAGAGCATTAATGTTGGTCTGTCATTTGCAATGAGGAAGTCTTAGCAATTGCTTCTGAATATAGGATCTTAGTGTACATTTGAGACTGTAGATTACATCTCACTGCAATGCAGAACAAAAAGATACAGACATAAGCATCCGGTGTTTGGTAAGAAATGCATTAATGTTAATTACCATGTAATATATTAATGTGTTATCCCTCTCCTCTCCTCTCCTCTCCTCTCCTCTCCTCTCCTCTCCTCTCCTCTCCTC
>JAWWMU010000121.1:28705510-28716037 GCA_035048155.1 Cinnycerthia olivascens
GAGCAAAACCGGCTACTACTAGCACCGGGGAAACTATCCAGCAACCCTCCCAGGACATTTTTCACCTAAGGTCCCTCACCGTGACAGCAGTGGGAGTAGAAACAGAAGACCCCCTGAGACCCCGAGCTGTAGCAGGGTCTTCCTGACAACTCCCCTGAGGACAGAAGACCCAGCTTTGCCTCAGGGCAAAGCTGCAGCTCCTCCTCCTCAGCGTCATCTGGGAAGCAGTGGTGGTCGGCGCCCCCCCCCCACGAGCTCTCCTCCTGAGCTGAATTCACTTTAATAAAGGCCATTTTAAAGGGAGCTGGTCTCCCGGCCCAATTATATCAGCATTCAGTGATACTTAGCAAGGCAGGGCAGTGGTTTGGAGGTGGCAAAGCATCAAGGAATATTGGCATGTTGTATCAACACCAAATAAAGCCTGTAAGAAAGGGAAGCAACTGAGTTGTGTGTTCAAATGGCAAGTCACAGAGGATACAGGGCAATTCACTAACAGAGCAGGGGTGTTATCTGCAGGGGATGGAGACTATTTTGCTTTAAAGGATGAGATGAGTAATAAAGTTTGAAGCAAAGAGGTGCTCAGCTGTGTTGGCAATGAGTGTAAAACTGATGTTGTTGAACTCACTCTCACAAATCTTCATCACTAGACACAAGTGAGCTCTTTGTCTGTAACATGAAATGGCTTCAACTAGATAGCATTCCCATTTCTGCTTTATAAATACTCACTGTCTTCTGGGTAACAGCAGCAAAATCATAACTTCTACCTAGTGGAATATTTTAAAATTAGCCTACCTCTTCTTTCAGAAGTAAAATTCTTCACCAAAAGCTTCAAGGTCACACAATGAGGGGGCACAGTGACCTCTGGTTCTTCAGCACTGAGTCAAACATGCATGTATTTCTTGAAAAGAGCACAGTATTCAGGTATGGAAGCCTTGGGAGCTGCCATGCAGAGCAGAGGGTATAAATCAGCAAGAAGAGAGTGCAAACAGCAAGCAAAGAGCACTGGGGAGAATTACAATCTGACCTGAAAGATACCTGAGCATTTTTGCCTCTCTGGATTTCCACTGTGAGTGGGATCCTGGCCAAGCACTACTGTCTTTGTCCATTACTTACTTCTCAGTCCTATTCCTGCTCTTCCCATAAGAAGCTCATGTATTTGTTGTGCACTTGAGGAAAGGAAGTGAAGATTTTTGATCTATAAGGGTAAATAAAGGCAAAGAATTGCTGTTTTAAGTTGTTCTAGTTCTTCATTAAAGATAGTGTCTTGTTTCCAGACTTTCCTGTAAAACAGTGATTCTTCCCTGGGAATCTTGTCTGCCAGTGTTGGGGAAGCAGGCTTCAGCTCAGGTAGTGTCCTTCCAGAAAATACTCTGCTCACATTATTCATTAGGAATTGTCTACTTAATTCTGCTACCCTCTGCAGGAAATAGTTAATAATTTTTAAATTATCACCTATGTTAGCCTATCTGCATTTGTGGCATGGTGGGATAATGCCTAGGACTTGATTTCTGTGCAAAACTAATATTTCCCCACCTTGACCTGGCTTACCACCTTTTATGCTCAGATCTCACATCCAGGCAAGGGCTATAAAGGGAAGATTCCTGTCTCCTTGCTGCAAGTGGGGAGGAAGAGATGAAGCACTGGCACAGAGAGTGGCTCAGCTTCTCTCTCTCCTCCTGTACTGTCAGAATAGCAGAGGCCAAGTGCATTGGATTTTTGGTGCAGAACAGTGCAGCAATACAACAGACAAAAAAGGACCAGCAATTACCCACTTTTCCAATTACCAATTTTCAAGAAGTGGCTGTTTACCAGCTGCTGCCTATTTATGAATTTACCTAAAGCTACCTTCAAATTCAGACTTTCTGTGTAGTCTGTCCTGTGCCCAGAAGAAATATAAAAAGTTTCCCTTGCTGCCACTCATTTTTGTGAATCTAGATACAATATGAAAAGAGCTGCAATAGCTATGGAACAGATCACCCTTGAAAAGCCTGTATATACAGAAGAAACATTCAGTATGGTCCTAGAAATACAATAAAGAGGGATGTATCTGAGGGCTTAGCTCACACATGGTTCCATGTTTCTTATGTTATTGTGATCACAAATTGGCCCTTCCCCTCCACAACAAGGGAATTTGAATAGTACAGGCAGTTTTACACAGCAAGGGTGTGCAGAGCTTGGTTTTTATATTCGTGTAATACCTGACGTAGTGTGACTGCTGCTATCAGAGGTCTGAGACAGAGCGTGAAGCCTTGAGGGATCCCATTCTACCTACACATTTTCCCAAGCAGATTTTCATGTCCTCTGTGAGCACCAGCTTATCTAAATGTATTGTTGCTTATTTACATTGATAGACAGAGGTATAACACACCCTAAACTATCTCACACAGGTTGAATCTCTGTCCTGAGAGCACCCTCATGAGAAGAGCTGACACAGTAACTCAGCTCTAAGTACACAGCTGTATATACTATGGAAAAAGGCAGGTCCTGTGTCATCCCTGGCTTTCACATTTGCCTTTCTCATGTCCCCCAGCTACGGAGACTCCAATTTGACAGGGGAAGTATGTCTGCCTGTCCTGTGATGGATGGCTGGAGGAGCAGCCTGGCCTGTGCACACGGGGTTGGAGTGTGGGTGCGCTCATGTGTCATCCCTGTGTGGATGGTGGGGAGAAGGCCACATGGAAGCGTGTGTGGGTAGGGTGCAAACACACCCACATGCCAAGCAACCCCACCACAAGGGGAAGGTGTGCATAAGCAGCACTGGTTCTGCTGGAGAAGGAGAGTGCTTTCCCCACAGAAGAAATGGGCACCAGCTGGGAGTTCCTGGGAGGCAGATGCACCGTGATGGAAGGGTGACACCACCGACAGCAATTGTGCATTGTCTCTCAGAGCAGTGGTTTATTTGAAACCTGTTTCCAACTGACCTGACAAATTAATTTCCAAAGAAACAACAGATGGCAGCAGACAGATGGCTCAGTAATTTCAAAGCCTCTCCAGAGAAAGGAAGTGTCACTATAAGCCTGCACTGTCTTAACATTAAGAAAGAATGGGATCTTAACATCTGCATTAGCTGAAAATAGTGTAAAGACACGTTGTAGGCTGGATTTTTGCAGTTATTCTCATGGTTTCCATTGGCATAGCTCTGCCATTCTCAAACCTTATTCTTATCTCAAAATGGCATTTTAAGCCAACATTTAAATGATGTATTTCATGACTATAGATGTTCTCCCTGCATCATCTTGGTCCAACCACATAGTTCCTCAATGCTTCAGTTTCTTGGCTGCAAAACAGATAAAAATCCCATTCTGATATTTTAGACAGCAGACTCCTTGACAGAGTATTTTTCCATATTTCCATATGTTCCTTCTTTTTCTTTTTTTGTTTGTGCTGGATTCTCTTTTGCTGGAACCTTATCCCTGCAAGAAACAATGCTAACAGGGCTGTATTCCTTTGCTATCCACTGATGAGTAAGGGAGCCTCAATTTTTTTTTTTTTTATAATTTATGCTAAGGGTTTTATTTTCTTTGTCACAATTTTACTGCTGCCTATCTCATCCCAAAACAGAACTCTTTTGATAGCCTTTTTTTTCATTTCCTCTTCCCTTAGATAGTCTACTGCCGCATTTTTTGGAAAGAATTAAATTTGTCCTTTCTTCTGCATCCTCATCACATGACAGAAGGCCCATTAAATGCTAGAACCAACAATTAAAACATAAGAACTGACCTCTTCTTTCCGAAGCCAAGTTTCCTACATTCTCAGCTCTGTCCTTCAGAGTATATGTATCTTCCTTATCTTCTAACAAGATAATCAAACATCATCAAAAGGAATCAAAGGGATGATTTGTCTTGTCATCTGGTGCATACCCATTAAGCAGAATCAGGAGACAGGAGGCCTGTGGCACAGCATAACTGATCTTTGGAGAGATGAAGTCATGGGCATGGATAAGACTCTTATTTCTCTCACTTGAGACAATTCACAGCTCAACCCAGTGGAGTTATACCCTTATGAAGTTTGTATAACTGAAAGGAGCACCAGACCCATTTTTCTTGTTCCAGGAAGCCAAACCCTCTGTTTCATTGTGACGGTAGTTCAGGGATTACAAGGCTGTTGGCTATCCTGAATTTTCCTTTCTCCTTTGCTAGTGGGAGCAGGTTTGGCCACTTAAATCTGTTGGAGTTACAGAGAAGGTAAGGCTTTGCCTGGTGCTAATGGGGCTAAATCAAACTCAAGCCCAGAACCCCATAAGGGTTTAAAAATTAGGAAGGGTAGAAGTGATAGCATGTGGGTACTGTGCAGTCAGAAGGAAAGGTATAAGTGCATGGACACAAAAATGGACACTGTCATCAAGTAGAAGATGACCATGGACACAGAAGGAGGAAAATCTTGTAGTAAGATGTAAATGAAGAAGGAAAGAACCAGTCCTCAGTATGAAGCCCATAAGTAGTGACATAACATTAATAAAGCAAGAGATAAGCCAAGGAGCAATGCCTGTTGAAACTGGCATGCAACAAATGAACTTCAGCAGCTACCACTGTTTGCTGTTCACTCTTTAGAGAGCCCTTGGTTAGGTGTTGCAATACAGGCCTCCTGGACACAAAAGGACAGATCTCCCCGAAACGAAGCATGGCTAGTGAAGATTGGTCTGACACAGCTGTGACACAAAGGGGCAGAGGTGCATCAGGATGGAAATTACTGGCCACTGTAGACCTGCATAATGTGGAAGGGGTTATGTCTGCCTCTTGAGACATACAAGTCTGGGAAAACTCTGGTACTGCTAGCTGCTGCAGAGAGGATATACAAGCTTAGAAGACAGAAGAAGCTGGGAACAATGTCATTTCATTCCCAGCTTTTACCATCTTCTTGCCTCTCATTATTTTCTCATCAGAGCGGAGTCAGTAAGAACTATCCTGTTTACAGAATGTACCCTAAGATCAAACAGGGTCTGGGGAGTGATTATGTTCCTCCAGCAGAGATCTGGGTTTAGGCCCAGGCCCCATTTGCTCATCCAAGTCAAAATTTTGATACTCAGTTGGTAGCTAGATGAGATGGGTGTTTCCACTAGGGAGCACTGGTGTCTCCTATACAAAAGAGTCTGCCTTGCCAGTGAAGGAAGGACATTTGAAAAAGCATATGAGTAGCCTTGGGGATTGGCACCAGCTGCTGTAAATGGAGAAGACACTAGTCCTTAGAGTAAACATATATCCAAACCTAAAAGTACAACCAAACCTAAAAGGACTGAGTTCACTGTTTCTGGGCTAGGAGAAGGCAGAGGAAAAAGCACAGCAGTCTTAATTTTTGTGAAGCCAGCACTGCATAAACTCCAGTCTCAGCTCCAGAAAATATTCATCTGTCTCCCTACAAGCTGTGAAAATAGAGAATTAACTGCTGGGTCCATCAGAAGGATTCGGAGTAAAACAGAGACATCTTCAAATATTCAATAAACCCAAATGTAGACTATTGATAAAAATATAACTTCCACCATTAGAAACAAAGTGGGGGGTGGAGAGGGAGCCCAGTCACTGTTCCAAGAACTTCAGCAAAAATTATGCAAATGAAGCCAGGTTATTTTTCAAAAAGTATGTTATTGACTTATTTCCTGAAAATTACATTTCCACCAGAAATCTTCATCCAGTCAGGATTTTTTCCTCATCAGACAGGAAGCAGGCACTGGTCTCAGCAGGCATCTGGCTGTGAGGGTAATTAAATAGTACAGCAGAGCAGGTTTGGGACTCATCAACTCTCATGGTCTTTAAAATGAGATTACACAGTTCTTTAAATAAATCAGCTATATTTTAGCCTCTAAGAAAAATGCTATTGCTGGATTAAACTCTTCTGTGGTTTTTTTCAGCAATAAAATAGAGCAAATATGTTGTCTCTGCTGCCCAGTGTGGTATTCACCAGTCTTGACCATGTGCTTGAAGGTCTTGTGATCACCACAGGTGAGAAAGGGAATTAATTCATGTCATGTGACAGTCATGTTCTCCTGTTAAAGGTTCCTAAGAGGGGCTTTAAAGTGTCTAGGTTCAAAAGAGAAAGTCAGATAAGAGCTGGACTTGACAAGATACTTTTCTGTACTTTCAGAACTTATCAGTTGTTCTGCCCACAGCCAAACGAAACACGAGTTCTTTCCAGTCAATAACGGTGCTTGTTGGTCATAAAATGTGTGTTTTCCTTATTTGTCCAGAACTTGCCATCAGTCTTGCTGCCTTTTATTTCTGAGAAGCCAGACTCACATAACTCTTTGAAAAAGGAATTAGCATGGTAGATGATAGGGCATTTTTAAGGTACATTTTGAGGTAAATTAAACAAGCATATTTGTTTAAATATAAGAGAAAAGCTTAATGAACAGTGAGCAGAACCCTGAGCAGAGTCCTAGAGCAATGAGAGGTTCTACATAGACTCTACAAGGTCACATCACGAGTACACTTTTCGTATATGCTTGCAGCAGCATTGTTTCCAAGGGTGGATGCATGGGACATCTCAACCCAGCTGTGAGTCTATTCCCCAGCCCAGTTCTGCTGTCCAAAGATGTTCCCTGAGCTTAGGCTTCTCTTGGATCCCATTCTAGGATGGCTGCAAGACAGTGCCGAGGATGTTGATTATCTCATCACTAGGGGAAACTTAACACCCTTCACGAAATCCTTCCGTTTCTGTGATTCCTGCTTCCAGTGAGATTAACACCTCCTTCCAAAAAAGCCTTCCTGCCCTCAATGCCACATCATACTTTGGTCACAAAATTCCACTACTGAGCAGTTGCAGTTAGATTTTCTCCCTTCATAGATCAAACTGGATGATGAAGGGAGCTTTTTAGTCTCAAAAAATAATCCTGAGGGGCATTTTAAGTAGGGGGACAGAGACTCTGGCCTGAATTTTGTGTCAAGAGAAGAGCCAGTTTACACTTACTTTGCCCAGTACTGTTAAGGAGATGGTCTCCAGCTTAAAGAAAAGGAAAGCTGAGGACAGGCTGTTGGAATTGCTTGGGAGGCACAGCATATAGGAATCAGCTCATGCACCGACAGGCAATGACATGCCATGTACCCCCCACCTCTGACCCCTGTGGTGTAAAACGGCACTGACAAAAGCCTCAGAGAGGCTGTGTGAATTGTCCAAGGACAGAAGAGTCCCTGAGCCAAAAATGGTGCCGTAGTCCCCTGGGACACCGCATCCCTACAGTACCAGCCTTCCTGCTATCCTTAGCCTGGCTCTTCTCTGCTTAAACAGTAATGCATGTTCTCATTCTCCTATAATTAATTAGCAAGAAACAATTTATTCTCTGAGAGAAAAAACATCTTTTTCAGCCTGCTGTGTGGCTAGACAACTATAAATCCATTGAATAAATCGATACAATAACTATGATGAGCTTCTAAATTCTTATGGAAAACAACCATTACAGTTTTTATGTGTATGTCTATTAACGCCTCTTCAGAAAAGATGAGAGATATCAGCTCTGAACGGGCACTGGAGTTGCAGGAAGGGAGAAACAGGGCTGCAAGTGCCTTGCTGGCGTCACTCATTCTTTACCGCCTTGCAGGAGAGATGATGCCTTGTACTGCCTGGGGCTGTAATCTCACCCCCCATAGGCAGGGGCGATGCAGCCCACGGTGCCCGCAGGAAAGGAACAGACCTGAAAAGGTTTGAAGGGCACAGGACAGAGCCCTGCCCGTGCAGCAGTCCCTGTGGCGCACACGGAGCACAGCGACCATTACTTGCTGTTACCTTCTTCAGAGCTGTGCTGATTTCAAAGCTGCTGCATCCTCATTCTTTCAGCGGTGTGGTGTCCCTGTGTTGACACGGGTGTGTTGTGCTCGCATGCTGGTTTCTGGGAGCACTAAACCCTCGCTCTGCAGGCTCGGAGTCTGCTGCGCGAACCAGAAGAAAATCATCAGTGAAACGGGTGGTGCCATCTGCTGGGAATCGAGATTTTTACAGACAAGAACATGGGCTGATCTGATGCAATTAGTTAGACCCTCTTCCAGGCCTTTTCTGTCACTTTTTGCACGTCTGAAACTCAGAATCCAAATCTATCTGTTCAGAAATTTCTATGAGGCACCTTCTTCCTCCAAAATACTACCGTAAGAGTGCATGGAAGGGCCAAGAATAACTGCTTCTGGCTTTTGGACCTAGGAGGAGAATACGTTCATGCTGCTGTGGTAAAGTGGAGATTAAATGCCCTGCAGCTGTGACAAGCAGATGTGGGTTGTTTTGGGGGTCTCATAGGAGAGGGAAGTGTTGAGCTTTCAAAATAGTCTTGGAGAGATTCTCTCTTCTGCTTTTGCCAAAAATTTTGATAGAACACCCTTATAAAACAGGATATAATTTTGTCACCAACGTTTGCCTCAGCACCTAAAGTATCCAAGAATCAGAGAGCTCTGGGGCCTGGGGATAGACCTTTTGTAGTCCCCTTTTCTAGACACTTGTATTACTGGATTTGGACATAGTTTTTGTTATGAAATAGAATGGGGTTCAGACTGCTTAGCAACTCCTGTGTCATTTGGAGCGGCAATTTCTGTTTGTTGTTCAATAAAACTCCTTCTTGTTCATGGTACTCATAGCCAAACACTGAGTCAGGTTTTGCTGCAGTGTGCTGTCGTTTTGTCAGATCCTAAAGTAGAGAGAAGTCATCAGTAAACCATTTGCTGGCCTAAGACTGTCTACATTTGATTCAGTGGATGTTTCATCTCTGATTTCTGTGGGGAAATTATCATGAATGTCTTAGAAAAATCCCTTCTAAGCAGCTAAGTTTTCTCCTTGTAATGTTTGAAGCCTCCCTTCGTGCAGCAGTTGTTGCTAACACATATTGTCTAGCAAGTAAAAGCCAATTAAATGTTAATATTTTAAATGCTATCTCCAGTAGTTATTTTAGATGCGCTATTTGCTGTATTAGAGCTGCAGGCCTCTGTTTTGCTTTCTAAAAGATGTTACAAGTTCACCATATTCACCTAGTAACAGAAATCCATCAAAATGCCCTGAGAAATAGACCTGAGACATTTTCAGAGCAACAGGTTAACACATGGTTTGGATCCTGACTTGGACTGCAATGCAGATAGAGCATGAATGCATGAAGGTTCACTCCAAATCCTAATCTAGCAAATTTTTCTTTTAAGTGAAACATGCTTAATGGAGGGACTTGAGAACAGCCCTTTCTAATGTGCTCTGCTGTGAGCTAGGATGGGTAGCCTTTGCCGGAACAGAACTTTAAGCTGGCTTTCCTCACTGATGGGCTCTTGCTTAGACATGGATCATTCACTCTTCTCCTCTTTGTTTTTCAGGGTTTGCTAGGCTTTTTTTTTCCTTTTTCTAAATCCAATTGCTCTATCCTTGATGCTTT
This sequence comes from Cinnycerthia olivascens, assembly GCA_035048155.1. Classification (NCBI taxonomy): domain Eukaryota; kingdom Metazoa; phylum Chordata; class Aves; order Passeriformes; family Certhiidae; genus Cinnycerthia; species Cinnycerthia olivascens. The sequence continues at coordinate 28,714,836 of JAWWMU010000121.1, forward strand.
AATATAGGCCCAGAATAGGGGCTGTTTTGTATTTAGGTAGAAAAAAATAAAACCCAAGACTGACTCCAAGAGATTTTAATTCTATCTGAGACAAACCAAGATAAAAACTGAGCAGCCCCTTGGTCTGTAAATCTTTCAGTATTGTGACTTTTTAATGTGTAGGTGAGAGAAAAGCCCTTTCAAAAGCTCTAACCACAAAATCCCAGCCTGAGGTACTAGAGTTCCTGGGAGAAGCCAAATGCATCTGTAGGAAAATTGCCTTTGGATCTCTTGTGCTACTGCTCGATGTGAACAGCAATATTCTCCCTATTCCTGTGATGCAAGGATGTTCTAAGAGGCTGTTCAAGGGTTTTTAATCTTGAAAGGGAGACCCTCTTAGAAGCACCCAAATGCATAGTGTCAGAAACCCCTTAATGTTCTCCATTTCTTAATCTTTGACTTTGAGAGGGTTCCAGCATACATTAAAAGTAAGAGCTGGGAAAAAATCTTTATTTGGGAAAGAAATATAATGCTATCAGCCTTAGGAAGTGGAAGTATAGTGCTCTTCTGAAAATCATGTGTAAAAGGGAGAGGGAACAGGGGTGAGTGAAAGTTAACAGGTTGAAAAGGCTGGCAAGGGCAAGTGGGGATAGGACACTTTAAATGATTTGCTGCTTAACCATGTTGTTAATGTGTGTGTTACAAATCCTCCTTAGATAGAATTTTAAGGAAAACATGTCTGAATAATGTGTGTGCTTTCTTTCAAGAGGAGAACTAGTCTCAGGGAAAAAAAAAAAAAGCAAGGTTGTTTTTTTTTGTCTGCTAGAAGTGGTTTATTTTCAAAGTCTGAGGCCTGATGCCATTCTTGTTTACACAGCTTTCACATTTATGAAAATGGTTTCACCAGCTCTAGCAACTTTGCTCCTGATTTGCAACCTTGTCCAGCATTCCAGCCAAAGAACACTAAAAAGATTTAGACAGGATGAGCAGGAGTAAACCCAGAGGTGAACAAGAATGTCCCCACAAGCTTCAGTGTTGGAGCTTAAAGCAATATAAAGCATATGTCACATCCCTTGCCCTGTAAGCTGGTGACCTCAGAAACTCCAGTTTATACACCTTCACCCTTCATTTGCTAAAAGGAAAGGGAAAAGATTGTCATGGTACATTAACATGAAGGTTATGCATGCTAGAGGCTCAAGGGAGATTTATAACCCTGGAGCTTT
>JAWWMU010000121.1:28748717-28761372 GCA_035048155.1 Cinnycerthia olivascens
AATTTGAAAGATTGATTGCAAGTAGGATGAGGCTGAACATAGTTTTAAGATAACTGTTTCTTTATCTGACCTAAGGCAAAAAGGAAAGAGTAGCAACAGTTCTTCATTTTTTGTTGATAATAAAGATTGTGTTCCTCAATGAAATTCTTGTGATCCAGGAAGTTTAACAGCTAAATGCACATCCATGTCAGCCATCATCCATTTCCAGCATGCCTGAATGAAAGATGCTCAGATACCAAGGTGTGTGAACAGTTTCAAAGGGATTGGACAGATGGGTGAAGGATAGTCACACCGGGGAATCTCATTCACGTTCCAAGTGCCATCTCTGACTCAAGACATCTCTCAGCCCCTGATGACTTGAATTGAGGGCAGGTGGGAGTGAAGGAGTTGTTCCGTGGGTTGTGGGCTTCTGCTCCACTGGGCAGATGTGAACAGCTTGTTCCCAAAATGTAACTGAGATGGGCTTGGAAGCTGATGCGGAATGGGACAGCTGAAGTAAGCTTGACAGTGTCCCTGCTGGAGCTTTTAGATGTCCCCATGTTCTCACTTTATACAAAACTTATCTTTCTTGAGCATGCAGATGTCACATGCGAACAGTTGAGTATGTGAGGAGCAATTGGCTGTGCAGTCTGAGACCAGGGAGAGGTTTAGGAAGGTTTATCCATGGATCTTGAGAACAGTCTTGTCAATTAAGACCAAATGTGTAACAGTGTTTAGGCTGCAGTTAACTGTGATGTCAATCCTGTCCTATTACTGTTTGAGGGAATATTTAGGTTACTGGCCTTGTGCATTTCTCAATCTCTTTGTTCTTAACAGGATTAGCAGGATTGCTAGCTTCAGCTAGAACTCAGATTAATATTTGACAAAAATAGATATGCTCACTTGACTTTTGTGAAGTCAAGTCTGGTAAATGCATTACAAGACTGTTCTAGCAAATAATTTTTTTTTTAATGGCAGATTTTAAGTGCTTTTGTGTGACCTGTTTAGCTTTTTGAGTGTGTTCATTAGCAACACTAGAGGCTGATTAGTGTCTTACTCAAACCCTTCATTTCTATATGGATTTTGAGTGTATCCCACTCCCTCCATATTCCTCAGACAGCACTATGTGAGAAAAACATTTATACATATTTTAGGACATCTGGCTGTCAAATCTCAAATTAACTGGGTTTGCAACTATGTATCAAATCTTGCTGAATTCACTTCAAATAAATCAGTGCTTCCAGGTGCTGCTTGATGCAGAGAGCAGCAATCATTTTCCCATTCTCTCCAAAGTAAAAGCTGAGATTCTGGCTGCCTTTGCTGAGTATTTGTGGTGGAGAGGTATGGTCACACTGGCCACTTGTAATAGCTGTAGGGAGAATCCCCTCTGAGACATGGTTTGTGGGGAGAATATCGTGCCTTGTTACTGTCTTGAGAGCCCCCCATATAGAGTTTGCCGCTCTGCCTTTCAGCTGGCTCACTGGGATGTCACATAGGATGAGCTATCCTGCTGCCACCAAGGACATGTGTTCCATGGTGTGCCTCACATGCCTGAGTGGGGAGCTTGCATAAGCCTTTTTTCACTTTGCTTGAGAAAAGTCAGCACAGGATGGCATCATGCAGTTCCTTGGCTTTGTCCCTCCATCATCTTTTGGCATTTTGAAGAGCTTCCTCCAAGCTTAGGGGAAATGTTTGTGTTTCTCATGGGAACATACTGTATAAATAACACCAGGTGCTCTACACTAGCAGGAGAGGTGCAGCTGGTGTCCCAGGTATCCCAGCACAAAGTGTTGTTGAGGACTGCCATACTGACACTACAATTCCCCTGATTCAGTGCAGGCCAGATTTTCAGTTGTGTCAGGTAAAAGCTTTACCGTTGTTAGGGATACTGGATTAACTGCTTAAAGATTTTAATCACTGAGAAAATTTTAGACATTGTCCTAAATATCTTCCTGCCTCTCCAACTGCAAACCTTTGAGTCCTGGCTCATGCACACATCTGAAGAACCAGGGTGAAAAGCAGGTTTTGGTATTGGTTTGGACTTGTTTTGCAGAGGGGAGCTGGTTAAATGACTCAGATACTCAAAATCCACTTCTTCCCACATTTTTACCTCTCTGCCTTCTGAAAGGTGGCTAAGTTATGTCAGAATCCATTGGTAAAGAAAACTACAGTAGATTAGCTTTCCATGGTTACACAGGATCAACATAAAGCTAACTCTCCCAGGTCTTTCACTAGACATCTCACTCAGGGTTGTGTAGCTTTAGTCTGTGATTGCTAGTTTAGACCACAGCTGTCTCAGCAGAAAGACATGCCCTTAGCGCCTGCTAGGCAGACAGATTTCCTGCTGTTCTGAGCTCAGTTTTCAAGCTCCTACCTTATCCTGGCCAAAACAGCCCATTCTGCTGGGAATGTGCAGCATTTTGATCACCTGATCACAAAAACACAATTTCCACATTACAGAATATTCAGAGTTCAAAGCACCCCACAAAGATTATCAAGTCCAGCTCTTAAGTGAATGGTCAATGCAGGGCTGAATCACACCCTTGGTGTTATTAACAATGTGCTCTAAACAAATGAGGTAACCGTAGGGTCACCTGTGATAGCCAATGCCTACAATCTTACAAGAACTCCCCTGACTTCCATGTGTGCCTGAGGAAATTGCTGTCCCTGGAGTTGTATTCCCCTGAACTGCAAACATACCAAACTCCTTGGTAGCTCTTTGAGAGAGGAACTAAAATCCTGTCACTGTTGGTATATTTGGTAAAGTGGTTTCTGGAAGCTTTTAGGGCTGAAATGTCTGTACTCAGGTAGTCACAGATATCCTGATATGAGGAGTGTCTCTACTCTCCTTGAGACCAGAGTGGGTAATATAGACAGGTAATATACCTTTCAGTCTTGTGTTGGCCACTGCATTTCCAGTTTCACAGAAGCCTGTGTATTTGGTGTGACTCTGTTAAATGAGGGCATGTCAGGAATGGTTGGAAGCTTCTAACAGAGGCATTTCTGGTGAAACAAATCACACTGTAGAGCCAAAGTCTGAGCTCTTGTACAGTCTCTGCTGCTCGGCCAGTGTACAGTAACTTGTTATGCTAGGGTAATTTGATCACAAGTTTCACCCCTGTGTAAATTTATAAGACCTGTTTATAAAGATAAATGGGCTATTGTCATAGCTGGAGTCCCACGGGATAAGCTGCATTTTTGTAATGTTCAAAACCAAAATAGCTACAGCCATGTTTTCTAGGAAGGATGAAATGGAGAAGGAAGAGAAGGTGACACCGCATATGTTTTTATTTGCTTTGAAGCTGTTCGTAAGGAAGACATGGAACCCTCAAGGTTTTAGCTGATCAGCAGTAATGCAGGGGGATGGAAGTACCTGTCATCAGTATTGCACAGTGCCTGGGTGAGCATCTCCTTGAAACTCTACCACAGGATAATGAGAAAAATCATACTCCCATTTAGGTACTTGAGGTACTTCAGTACTCCAAGAAAGCTGTTCACCTAAAACACATATGTGAATAACACTGTCTGGAAAGTATTGATGCTGTCTTGAAGTAAGGCAGTTTCACACCTCATCCAGGTTAATAACAAATGAATTAATCACTGAACTGAAAAGGATGCTTGCTTAGGTACAAATAATAATGACTGAACTTTATTTTTATGTGAAAAGAAAATACATAGTCCCAACCAATAATATGTACTATTGGTGCTCTAAGGGGAGGGGTCAGTTTTTTGAGATGGAAAAGCATTATAGGCCAATTAAAGTAGAAGGAAGAGTTTAAGCATAAAAATGGGGATGATAATTGGGCATGGTTCAAGAATCCTAATTAAGTCCCCAAGAAACCACAGTTTGGCCTTTGCAAAGACGAATTTTTTAGTTTTAAAGAAAGCTTGTTTGGTTAACAAAGATTAAAGCAGCAAAAAACCTCAAAATACAATGAATAGAAAAATAGAATAAGCAACATAAACAAGTAATCTGCAAGCAAAGGCAGACAATTGATGGGGGAGCTGAAGGGTACCAGTGAAAAGCTTTTGGATAGCAGATTTGAACAATAAGAAGAACATTCTTTAAATGTTCCAGGGATTCCTGAAATCCTCGCAATGGTATAGGCTCCATACTGGTCAGGAGTGAAAAAGCATACTGAAAAAGCAGTGGCAGAAATGATCACTGGTGATGTTTGGAAAGGAGAAGACTCTGTATTCATAGCTTGATCATAAGAGAATGTTTTCTGCTCTGCTGATGAATTGCTTCCAGTAATGAGGAAAAATGTTAAATGTCACTGTTAAATGTTCAAAACAATGTTAAATGTTCAAAACAATGGTTAACTTACAGTCCGTAATTTCAGACTCTAAGCCAAAGAGCTCTTTGAATCATTATTTGAGCTTGAAAAAATTCAGGGAAGTGGGAAAAAAAACTACTGAAAGAGCATTATTCTGGGACAATGAGGGAGTAGCCTGCCAGACTACCTGAAGATCAGTTTGGTCGGAGCACAGAAAGTCTGATAAGCTCTGCAGCTGGTGAAGAATTGAAAGAAGATAGTATGATACTAGCCAGTTTTCCCTTAAAAGTTGTCTGGCTTTGTTAGACATCTTCTTCATAGGAGTATGATGTTTGGTAATAATTGGTGACATAATTACACATAGTTTTGGAAGCTTTTGAATTTTTTACTGGTGATACTCTGATATAGGTGCACATGCCAGACAAAATCAAAGTTTATTAACCACTCTAGGTAAAAAACCCAGAGTATTTGTGCATTCTTATGAAACAGCTGCAGATGGGGAGTCATCCTCCACCAGTGAGTAGGGAAGCTAAAAAAATCTCGTAAAGAAGTACTAAAGGTGTCTGTTCCTGGCCCTGCATTACCCAGTGGTTTTGTCAGTGATGCAAATAATGCGTAAGTGTTGGCACAAGCATGGAGATTCTGCGTTTGGAGGGGATGTAAAAAACAGGCCAGCTGTTTTTGGGAGCAGAGCTGAGTCATCTGAAAAGCAGGGCTCATGTGGTGCTCTTCTGTGCAAGGCTGTACATCTAGAGCGATGCACACATGTCAAGCTAGCAATACTGGAGGCCTTGTCTGGAATATCCTGGTGGTGCCACAGGCTTGGAAGATATAAATTAACATTACTGCCAAGCTCAGTAGTTCAGCTGAGAGGGAACTTGCAGTCCTCAGGTGAGTGGTAGGAGTTGGGGAGAAACGTTCTGAGGACCCTACTGCTGCCTAGTTCTGATGTGAGCACTTCAGGCAGCATTGTCATCATATAGGCTAGGAAAGAGCTACATGATTATTCTGGGACCTGAAGACCTTGCTTTTGTAGGAGGAAAATAAACAAACTTGATCTGAAAAGTTGTGTCCAGAGAAACAGACATATCTGCTCCCTGTTGTGGCACATTAGGGAAGATGGGTTGCCTGTGTTGCTGGAGCATGATGTTTTTGTGACTTCAAGAGATCATGGGCTTGCAGGAGGAAGTCTATGGCACTGGTTTTGTGTTCCATTTACCATGTATGATTGTGCACATACAGCTAAGCAGACATGTAAAATTTAGAGGAATTATGTCCTTAGCTCAGGAGCCTGTATGAATTGGAGTCTGGTTTAGTTCATAAGGTGGTGTTAGGTCACAGGCTGAACTTGATGATCTCAAAGGTCTTTTCCAACCTAGTTAATTCTGTGATTCTGTGTGGCTGTGAGACAGGAGAAGCAGGTGTTTATGCATACCATTGTCTTTTGGAGGAGTATGCTCATCCATAATTGTTGCGTCTCTGTATCCTTCTACCAGCAATATCTCTCTGGAAAGAACCACCCTGCAGGCTCTTTGCTGAACTCAGAGCTGGTGGTTGTGGTTTGTCAGGGAGTGCAGGACTGGATGATGGCATAAAGTGAGTTCTCAGGCGATGCAATGGATTGATGAGGGTGACTCAGTTGTATCTGCCTAGTTTACACTGTTGTGATCCCATGTACTGCATGCTTTTCTGTTCTTGCTCTTAATATAGATGCTGAGGATATCTTGAGAGCCTGCTGGTTCAAGCAGGTCTGTAGAACTGCTGCATGGCACTAGACCTCACCAAGTCATAGCGTTTGCCATGTGATGTAGAGACAGAGTGGTCAAGAGCCTTGGAGGACATAGTGTTAAAAGAAACTCTCATGTTAAGTACTACTTTCCCTTGAGCTAGATATTCTTCTTTTCACCCCTTCTAAACTGCAGTGTGATTTAGGGCAGATGTCACTTCTGATTGCAGAAGTTAAATGAAATGTTACTTTGTGCTCACGTGGTTATATTCACAGCAACAACAAACCCCAAGGCATGTGTGTAGCTGGAGAAGGGGAGAGATAAAAGCATGGGGATTTGAGTTACTCCCATTTTCTGCTTCAGATAATCATTCTTCCTTTTGTCTGACATCCAGGGCCTAGTTTTATAGAAACTCTCAAGTCAGATCTGATTTGCCTGATAATACGATGCTGCTGCTGTCACTTTCTCTGCTGCTTCCACAGGCATCAGAAATTCAGTCCTGTTCCTCTTCGGGATGACCAGAATTCTTTTTTTCTTCCCCTCTTCCAGATTCTGGGCTCATGCTACTAGAGTAAGCACAAAGAGGCAGAGCTAGAACTGCATTCCTGCCTGGCTCCTTTTTACAGTTTAACATCAACACTTGGCCAGAACTTTGTTGTTTTGGTTTGGTTTTTCCTTTCCTGCGTTTTTCCTGGAATACACACTGTTATGCACAGTTGGATAGGTCTAATGCAAACCATTGAAGTGCCGGAGCTCTGACTGTAATCAAGCAAGCACTTTTGCTTCATGTTTAAAAACAAAGACAAGCATTAAGCAAACTTTCCTGACTGTTGGCTGACAGGCATTAGCCCTGCAAAAGCATTGCTGCTTCAACTCCTTGCTGTAGTGGCAGCGAGCCTCCTGGAAGCTGATGTCTGCTGAAGGTTTCTTCCTCCAGCATCTCATGCAGTGTGTGTGATGTCCTGGCAGACGGGTGCAGGGCTCAGGGCAGCAGGTCTCCCCACTGTGTGCCTGGCCTCAGTATGCATGCACCAGGTGGTAGTCCAGCCTGCCGGGAGATGGCCAAGAAGGAAGCCCAAATTCCTGCCAGTCCAACTGCCGCGACTTTGTTACACACGGCTTTAAAATACCCTGCAGGCAGGACTGCATTCCTGTCTGGATTTGTACATCTGCATGCTCTGCAGTTTGCACAGCCAGAGGTGCAGGGAGGGATGGGATAAGGCTTAGGTTTCCACATGTTGATAGCCCCTTGTGAAGTAAAAGGGAATGCTCTTCCCTCGAGCTGGGAAACGGAGGCCAGGGCATGGGCTAGTGGTGTGGGTTCACCAGGGCATGTGCTGTACATAGATAATGCCATTCCACTGAAGGTTAAAGAGCTTCTCAGGATGTGGTGGTGAGAGCTGTGCAGACATTTGTCATCTTCTTTCTGGCAGAGGGAACAAAAATGTGACTTGTTTCAAGGCTGGCAACAAGGCAGTTGCTCTAGTGCTGCTGCATTTTCTGTTATTTTCTCCCTAGCTGAGGTTCCTGGTTTTATATGCTCACCTGCCTTTCTCAACGACTTTGAGTGAGCCAGAGGTTCTCCATGTTGCCACACTGTCCCAGGGCAAAATGCAGTGCTTCTGTTCAGAGCCTTTTTCTCCCCCCTTTTTCTCCCCCTTTTTTTTCCCAGTCACCCATGCCAGGCAGAGGTGCAGTACAGCTGAATTAGGAGGGATGTCTGCTTTGAAGCTGGGGTCTCAAAATTGTCCAAATTGACCATGATCTTCGTCAGTCCCAGCATTTCTGCTTGCAAACGCCTGCCTCTACACTGTCAGAGCTCAAGTGTTTTCATTGGTACCACTGGTTTGCTTGAACTCCTGTTTGCTCTCTGTTCACACTGTGTTTTAATCCATCCTGGCACTCCTAGAAACAAGTCAGCTTATCATCCAGGGTCTACCTGTATGTCATAGAATGGAGACCTGGAGATTCATCAACTGAGTATTCACATTAGGTATTGTAAGTATTACATGAGGTTTTCAAACATCCTGTAGTTAGCTTACTGTGGTTCTAATAACATTTGCCCTGGCCACGATGCCTTCTTCCATGCCTTTCAGTCCCTAGAGGCAAGTGATTGCAGATTAGTTAGCTGATAACAAGAACTTTATCCTGGTCACAGACAGTTCCAGAAGAGGATTTTATTGATGGGCTTTCATAGCTGAGAGTTAATACAGTTGGGAAAGCACTTTTCTGAAAGCTGTACTGCATTCAGTTTTAATGAAGGCAGAAACTGTACTTGCCTCAGACTGATTTGAGTAGAAGCTGTCATCCTTTAGCTCTGCTATGACCTCTGATAAGAGTGGCAGGAGTAAAGCAAAGGTACTCTCTCATTGCTAAGAACTCACAGGAAAGAAAATCTGGTGAAGTGTCTAGGTCTCAGAGAGTGGTGACAGAAGCCAATCCATTTCTCAGCTTCAGCTCCTACCAGGAAGATGATCTTACCATCAGTCACCTGCCATCTTATTTAGTAGTGGACTAACCACGGTAGGAAACAACTCTGTCCCAGCATGAGTCAAACAGCAAAGGGATTGAAGTTTAGGCTTCAAAACTGCACAGTGTGAGCAGCCATGAGAAAATGGGTTGTGAAATGGTTGGTGCAGGAGTGGAGTGGGCTGAAGTCAAATTTCTCAAGGACAGAGACTATAAGTCTGAGAGATACTGCAGTCATTGAATAAGTGACAATGCATGATAAGTGGCACAGGGGAACAGCTCCTAGTGTTGGCATCACTGCTTTCCCCTCTGCTTCTCCAAGTTATGTCAGTGGCAGGTACTTAGCATGTCCTGTAGAGGTCTGGTTGCTCTTAAGTGTCGTATTTGCTCTGTGGGGATTGGCTTGGCTAGCTCAGAAACCCTCCTGCAAATTGACATGGACTCCAGCAAAAGACTGAGGCACTCCTTCTTCTCGAGAACACAAATGTAATGGTGAACAATTCCGGGGAGCGGGAGAGAAGGAGAGAAAAAGAGCAGGAAGGGGCATGAAGAAAAGAGAGCGAGGAGAAAGAGGGCGAAAACCTTGAGGAAAGGATTTTTAAACTCAAGGGGAAGGGAGCGGAGGAAGGGAACCAAAGCCAATGGGAGACAATTGTTGGGACAGGTAATGGGAGTAATTTAACCTGGGAAGGGGGGAGAAACTACTGCAGCATCCAGGGGTTGCACAGAATGTAACATGTGATACATCAGTGCAAAATAATAATCAGCAATACATAGTGTTAATCAGTGATCTGTTAGTGCAATATAACACCCAGACGTTTACATTTCATGCATATCTGCTCCTATTCTTTTTATCTGACGTCCAAGCAACATGTAATCTTGCAGAATTTGACTCTAAGGTTTTTCAAGGTGATTATTCTTACATCAGGCTCTGCCACTGAGATGTAGGGGTGAGTCACTTGTGCATCGCATCATGTGGCAAATGAAGTGGCAGCTACATAAAGCAATGTTACTGCAGAATTAATGACACAGGGTACAGCTTAGGAGACAGATGCTTGATGATCTCCATCACTTTTCATGTATCACTTCAGGTTTTAGATGTCCAGTTCTTTTGAGGTCCCCTGTGGAGAGTCTCACAACTTGTCCTGGTGAAACAATGAGGACACCACATGTCAGTCGTGAATCCCTTTGCTGATCTGTGGCTAGGCTTACTTACAAGGCTTGTGTTGCAAAGAAGCAGGTAGGTTGGGGTTTTGAAAGACAGATATGGGGCACATTGGATCGTAGCCCATTATGGTTTCTATTTGACTGCAATCTTAAAATGCTGTACAGTAAGTTGTCTGGAGATACGTACCAAAGATTGCCTACTACTGCATCAGTAATTATTAGTGGTGTAGCCTGTGATAGCAGAGAGCCCTCTTCTACGTTGTTGACAGAAGTATTTCTTACCTTTCCATTTTTTTGATTTGTGCTGAAAAAACTAGTAAATCTGTCCCTGATGTGCAGCCTGCTACGTTGTAGACTCTATTGATTTTAATTTGCAGTTCTGTGCTCCATCTAATCAGACATTACAAGAGACACGCCAGTTAGGCTTCGTAGATCAGTTACCCTCTCCTGAGCTAGCAGTTTACAACTGAAAATTGCACAATAAGACAACTTTTATTCACTTACATTCTTTCCAGTGAGCAGTGAATCATGAATTTCCTGGACAGAGATTGAACATAGCAGTTCCCACCATCGCAGCACAGCCTGACTCATTAACGTCAACTTTGCATTCACTGCTTAACTGTAAAAACTAGGAATTATGATTATGAATCTAGCTTGATTCTAGCTTCATTCCAAAATCTAGGGATTAGATTACTCAGAAAACACAGAAGACATATACTTCAATGGCTTACAAACCAGAGAAGGGTCCAGTGGTGACAGTCACAGCATAGTGGAAAGTACGAGCAGAAAATTGCAGTTAGGAGCAAAAAGCATAGAAAGGATGAGGTGAGGAGCCACATACACTCTTAGCAGTGGTATACGGTGGAAAAAGATCATGGTATCTTCTACAGGAGAATGAGACATGTTAACAGATTTATTTATCTGTTGTCTCCATTAATCTTTCAAAGTGAAAGTAGATAACTTCCCTAGAAATGGGAAAAGAGGATGGGAAAAGGGATTGGTTTGGGACTGGATCTACAAGAGAAGTTTCCTTTCAACCATCTTCCTTGTAATGGGATTTTTGTGTCTGCTAGTCTGTATAACAGGTTACTTGTTCCAACAGGTCAAAGCATGTTAATCAGGTCAGCTGAATTAGTAAGTGTTGGCTGTCGTGCTGGATCGGCCTGGCTTCTAGAGCCTCCACCTGTCCAAGGAGTCTCCCAGGGCGATCAGAGATGCCCGCAGGCACAATCCCTAGAGCAACAGGCTCTGAGAAACGCAGCTTTACCAGCCGACTGGTTCAAATGAAAGAGTGAGAGGAGGCTTTTCGCCATGAAGTTCCAGCACAGGTTTAATGTTGCCGAAGGAGTCAGTAACAAAAAGCCCTGAGCACCGTCACGTGGGGGGTTTTATAGGGTGACATCCCCACACGCCCAGGGGGTCTGAGGTTTCCAGGATTGGGTTCAGGGAAGATTGACACCGAGCCTGCTGGAACGGAGGGAGGGGGGAAACTAGGAATGTATCAACTGAATATTACAGCGAAACCTTGATATCAAAGTATATAAATAACCATTGAACATACGCACCACCACAGTTGGCCACAAATGTTTTCCAGGTTTTGTATCCTCTGAGGTCACTGTTCCCTAGCTTTTAGTTTGTCTGCTAGAGGCAAGCAGGCTATTTCACTAGGTAGCTGGGATACAGTGCAGCTACCAGCAGATGAGCTGATATTACAGCTGATGCATCCCTCTGAAGTCTGGCTAGCTAGCTTCTCATCCAGCTGCAGCTAAGAAGGAGAGTTGAACAAGATGCAGTCCCCTAAAGGAGTGGATCAGAATGCCCCAAATGCTATTGCTTAATTAGCTCACTGTAATAGGTTCAGAGGAACAGTGTGCTGACATATCCATGTTAACTGTTCACATGACATAAACTAGGCTGGCCTGGACCCTGCATTGCAGTGTAGCATGTTTTGCAAGTGCTCTACCACTGTGCAGTAAATCTTCCCTTGGAAAGAGATGAGCACAAAGCACTGATGTTGTTGTAGGGCTGTGGCATGTGAAGTGGGAGAGCTGGGATCAGAAGCTCCAGACACATGCTCTTGTCAGAACACCTGACTGCATGGCCTCTTCTCCCTTCTGCTCCGTGTTTGTCTCCAGTGATTAGTTCTGACACATACCAGAGACTTGCCATCCAGTGAAAATGAAAGAAGGCTGAACCAAAGGATATGTTCAAGGATGCCAGGCAAAGCTTGCAAGATGAGGTGTAGAGTAGGAGCAGGCTTTGAAGTTCAGGAGAAGGTGATGGAGAATCTTAGTTGCAAGTGGTGACTGGAGGCAAGTTTCTGCAAACAAGAGTTGTGTGCTGCAGGGGAAGTGAGTGCTGTTGCTGTTGTGTTCCTGTAGACTTCAATTAACTGGGTGACCAGGTGGTGTAGTGCCCTCCATGTCTCACCTACGCCCTGTGTCCTGGGCAAGCACTGCAATTCCTGATTGCTAGTTCTGTAGTGGGCTTTGATTAGAGTTACTCTGAGGATCTGAAATGAACTCTTTTCTACCAAAAGTCTTGTGAAAAGGCCAGAGAGGCCTAAGTTTGGAAGAAAACCATGAATATGTTAATGTAATCTTGATGATGGTTTATGATGGTTTAAAAAAGGCTATACTGTGACTGTTTTGCGGGTTTGGGTTTTGTTTGGGATTGGTTTTGGCAAAAGCAGTCTTTTCTATTGAAGGATGCTTCGGATAATATGTAATGGAAAAAGAACCTGGTATCTCCAGGCTGAGAAATTATAATAGGAAGACCTAGCTTTAATTCTGAGACCTGCTATTGCCTTTCTGTCTGTACTGTTCCATGTATAATATCAGGATCAACAGTGCTGTGTGGAGCTGTCATGGAGACCTTGCAAAGAGCTTGCAGTGCCAGTACCTGGAAACAGCAATAGCAAAAGAGTTTGCAGGAATAGAGGATGGTATTATGCTGCTTCTGCTGTTTGTTTTCCCAGACAAATACAGCCAGCCACATGCTGTGGTCACACTCTAGGTTCATTTTTTTTGATCCTTT
>JAWWMU010000121.1:28772173-28792336 GCA_035048155.1 Cinnycerthia olivascens
CTGAGAAGGTGCACACTACTAACAATGTAATGATGCAGGAGGGAGGCACACTTCAGCAGGTCTTTGGGGTGGATAAAAGTAGTGAAATTTAACCCAGGACCTTGTATATGTTGTATTCTCATTCAAATGTAAGTTTTAAGAGTAGACTTTTTGTAGTACAAGTCTTATGCCTATGTACAGACCTTCTTGAGGATTTGTTGTTCAAAAACTGGAATTAAGTGACTTGGTAATGCCTGGGAAAGATACCATTAGTCTGTATGTATAGCTTGTCAGAATTTACCTAGCTTGGGAAGGGTGAGTATTTCATCCACTTGAATTATTTTTCCCTGATTACCTGCTTATCTTTTTTTTTTTTTTCTTCACAGTTTTAGTAGCTACTCACTAAGCAACTGCTGCTGTACAATATTGTTTGTTATTTTCAAAATTGGGTTTGGAGAAAGATGATTCACATCCCGTTATACCTTTACAGTCTTTTGCACCAGAACTTTTTGGTTTGGTGCTGAATGTTACAGACCATTAGTCAATATATTCTTGCCTTTTTCCTTACAGAGGGTTGCTGATTGAGTTGACACCAGTTGCATTGTGGCTTTTCCAGATAATTTCTGAAAAGTATTGCCCTGCCTAGCCCAGGAAAACTACTCAGTAATTCACATCAAGGCCAAAGTGTAACATGTCCATAAGATAAATCCTGACATCCTTTGTTCTTATTTCTGTTCATTTCATCACACTCCAGAGCCTGCCTGCTTATCTTGGACCATTTTAATCTTGACAGTCAGACTTACATAATCATAGTGACTTTGCAAAAATTCTGAGCTCTTGGCAGATAACTCTGCTTTTCTCAGGGATCTTTGAACAAATGTTTATCCAGAACACTTACCCTGACAGTAAGTGTGTGTGACCATGCCCTGGAACTGCTGTGGGTAAGGTGACCTGACTTGGCCTTTAAAAAATTATTTGGTGTTCTAGGGCTCAAAAGTGCTAAAGAATTCAGGGTTAGCTGTTAGAACAGTTGCCTCCTGCCTTGTTCACTGAGATGATTAAGAAATTTCTGTTCAGTTGGTCTTAAAGGTTTGAATTCAGGTATATTCTCATGGCTTTTTTGCCCCACAAAATCTTGCAATACTTTTTTTTTTTTGTTTTGTTTTTTGATTCTTTTTTCCAAGTGGTAAATGATGTAGGATACCTTTAATAAAGCTTCTACTATCCAATTTGAGCTAGCATCCTTCTGCCTTCATATCTTGACAGGCTGCAGTTATATTTTGATGATGTAACACTTCTATTTTCAAATGTACGCAGCAGGGAATTTGTATAGAAAAGGCATGTAGTACGACAAATCCCAGGGCTAGCAGAGGAAAATGATAATCTTTTCTTCTGGCTTTGGATGCACTGAAACTGTCTTGAGAAGTCCACAGGTTAAAATCTTCCATATTTTGCCAGTGACAGATTACCTGATAAGAGATGTCTTGCAAATAATTTGAATTTAGACAGCTGCTTAAAATTCCTGAGAGGTCCTTGTTGGTATGCAACAGTCCTTTTCAGGAACAAAACAAAGAGAAAAACATAACAAAATCACCCAGGTACTTTCTAGCCTTTTGCTTAGAAGTGCCAAGCACTCAGCAGTTTCCTGATTGCATTGGCAGCAGATGGATTTTCCTGGGTCTGAAAATAAAAACATTTTAGATTTTTTTCACAAAGGCAGCTTGGTGTATTGGCTGAATTGGGACAACTGGTTATGTCCTAATGTGAACAGCCAGGCAGGTGAGTGGAGTTGTCATCTGGCAGTGGATCCAGGTGACTCATTTCAAGAGTATCATCTCAGGGGGTTCTTACTGCGCAGCTAGTGGCATGTAAATTCCCATCCTACCTTGGGAAATGCTATTATTTCTGTGTGACTGAACTCGCAGGTACTTATGAGGAACACAGATTTAGGCCTCTGACTCACTATTTGAAAACTTTGTCAGCTATTCCTCTTGGAAAGCTTTTGCATTGAGAACTTCCAACCTTTGATCTTCTTGAAACCAGCTAGGGATCATTCCAGCAGTTCTTGTTTGAAGTTCTTTGTTGCAAATCTAACAACACATAATAATAGAAAGACAATGTAAATTCTCCCTTTCACCCCTGTAGCCATGGAAAGGTCATCTGGTGCTCTGTTGTGCTCCTTTGGGAAGCCAGAATACTCTCTTAAAGATGCTTCTAGTTGCCTACAACATAAACACTGTTCAAAATTGTTGTTCTGTTTGGAACAGCAGCCAAAGTCCTGGCCTAATTGTTCTATGGAGTGGAAAAATGTTTTATCAGTGCTGAAGGTTTTATACAGAACATGTTTTCCTAGCTGGCAGAACTTCAAGAAAATCCAAAAATCTTGTTGCATGGTTACCAGAAGACATATGATAGCTGTCTGGGCCTGTTTTTGATGTTGCAAGGTTAGGTTGTTTACTCTAGTAACCTTACATGTAGTCTTGATTTGTTCACACTTACAGGAATTGTGCGAGTAATGTAGATCAATTTTACAGAAAGAGGGGGAAGCATTACAGACAATTAAAAAATACGTGTTCTGAATGATTCCATTCCAGCAAAAAAAAAGGTGTACAAGTACTGGTGAAAATACATTCAGTATTCTAAATTTCTAAGGCATGTTACTCCTGGAAGCAATCTTCCAAATTGTTGTTTACTCCTAAGCTATACATGGCCCATGGAAGGGAGGGCAAATGAAAAAAAAATACTGAAGGCAAACAGGGACTTGTAAGAATTTTTCTTTCATCTAGCAGCACACCAAAGGGCATCTGAGAGCACTGAGTAAAAAAAACATAGCTGCTAAATCCCAGGTCATGAATACCAATTCTGTTTAGTTTCTGTAATTGTGGGACAGTAAGATAAAAAGCGTTTTTGAATGTTGTCCTTGAAGCTGTGAAAGATAGGTAGTCTTCAGCAGTTTTACTAGCTTACTCCTTACAGTCACAAACACAGTGAAGTGTCATCATTTCTACATTTTTTACATGCTTTCTACAGCTGGAAAGCCAAATTGTTTCTTTTCTAAGAGAATTTTCCTGTACGGATGTTAAAAAGTGTGAGAAAATAAGTCTGTTTTATTAACTAGTATTTTAGTTTTGTTTTGACTACATTTAAGACTATGCAGTGAAAAGGAAGGAGGAGGAAGTGGATCAAATAAAACTATTCTAGCAGAAGATTATTTAAAACAAACAAACAAAATGCCAACTAAAACATCAGTTGCAGATGTTGTCTTTTAAAAGTATAGCTAGTTTCAGCCCAGGAAACCCTAGTTTCAGGTTTTTTGCTTTACAGCTAGTTATTCTTTTAATATAATCTTGAGATGGTTCTGTTAAGTGTCTTATGAAGTATTGGGCAAAAGAAAGAAGCAATTGCTACTAGTGTACTGGTTAGACAGTTCTGTAATTTGGAAGGTGAATATACTCTAAGAGAAATCAGTATTGTTAGTATTTGCTTTTCATTTGGATCATTGTTCCCAATGATTTTGAAGCTGGATATTGCTAACTGAAGAAATGCCAGTAGAAGACAGGTAGGAATTCTAAGTGCAGTGGGTTGAAAATAGGAGGGATTTTTTTTTGCCTTCAACTTTGCTTCAGGGCTGTAGAAACCTGAAATTAGACAAAGGGGTAGTTCTTATTTCTGTTTCTTGAAGTAAAAACGTATCTGGTGAAGATTTGATATGTGAGGGTTTTAGAAACAAGCTTTGCTAACATTTACAAAATCTTTAACAAAGATGGAATTGAAAAAAAACAAAGTTTAATCCTTCCCTGGTAATGTGCAAATATGGATCATCAGTTCAAGGATTTTCTACATGAGAATGCACCTCGTGGAAGCTTGGAAGATTCCTGCAGGACAAGGAGGAATCCCATTAAGCTTAGATGGAGAGTTCTCAGGACCAGTGCAGCTGCAGGTTCATAGCCACATAATTAATCCTACAGAAAGATGGGAGCAAGTTCCAGCAAGGTCTGGAAGCTGTCCAGATGTGAAATGCAAGCCATCCTGAGAAACAGGAACAATCTATGCCACTGCTGGTCTTATTCCATATTCAGAATGTAGTGGGGCATTTAGTTCTGCTGTAATCAGTGGAAACAGAAGAATTACATTTTACATTGTAAATCAGTGTAAATTACTCAGACAAAAGGCTAGTGCAGTCTATTCCAAGTAAATGGGCTGCACTTCTTCCATCAGTGTTGTAAGTAGTGTTCCTTTGATTCAACATTATCAACTATCCTTCTGCAATAAGAAGAGAATGAAAAAAATCATTAATTGCTTCTAAAGTCTTGTTTTTATAGTTCCTAACTGAAAAAAGGTTGGCTTGTGTATTCCCATTTAAATTCCAGATAACAAATGAAAACTTTCAGTGTCTTCTTCTTGGTCCTGGTAAGACACGCTTCAAGAATTTGGCATGTGTTAGTGTGAATTTGTTGTCAGCAGAGACAGAGATCAAATTCTTCGCTGCCTTTACCTGTGTCAGCTTCTTTTTGTCTGACTTGAGGAAAGCTAGATGTCATCTAAGTGACTTGGATGATCCTCCTACAGAAGAGATGCTCCCTCTACTTGCAAACGCTAGCTTTAAGAAAAAACCCCAAATACAAATAATTTGAAGCCCAGGGGAAATGTTCAACTCATAAGTAACCTGAAGTAGTTTCCATTTCCTTTTGTTTCATTGACTTCTCCTGTTCATCTCTTGTCTGCTGGGCAGGTCCCTCATATAACCTGTCTCTGGTAATGGCTTCAATCCAGTCTTTCTTACAGAAATGGTCCAAGTTTGAGAATTTGCTCATTTTCTTCTCTTCATTACTAAAACAACAGTTTTGAAAGTGACTGCGATTGCTCTGAAGGTGGGTGGGTTAAACCTCCTTTTGCCATTTTCAGCCCATGCCTAAATCAGACTTCTTGCCTGTGTGTGCAGGAGCTCCTCATGATAGGTGGGTTCAGGCTTCCAGGCTCTGGCACTGCCAGTCCCAACTTTCTGTAGAAGGCTCACCAGACTTCTAAGGAGCTGCATCACACTGGAGCTAGAAATCCTGCTTTCTTCTCAACACTTGGCCTCCTGAATCATTACCACGACAAAGGAGGATTATTGACTTTGACAGTCAATGCTTTTGATTTAAGGCCCGCTTTGATTTGGGGCAATAGTGTTCATTGGCCCAGAGAAGCAATGGTCTCCTCCAGGTGAAGAGCAAGGAGAGAAACATGCTTTTGAGAAGGAGGAGAAAAAGGGAAAGAATTGACTGAAGAGGCTGAATGGAAGCTGTAATGGATGCAGTTAGTCTCTGGGAAGGACCCAAAAGCAGCCCATGATTCCTTAAGACAATTAAAAGCAAATTGTCCGGCTGAGCGATCCCAGAGCAAGGAAGATGCACCCCAGACTATAATTCAAGGGGCTGAATGGCCCTCAAAAACTGAGAGCAGAAAGAAAAAAAAACCCAAAGATGAAGCAAATGATGGAACAGATGTGAGTGCTTTTGTTGGGAAGACTTGGAGGCTAGCGGGATGGCGATAGGCTAATTTGAAGCGAATAATGCCAGGTTCCTTTCATATGCAGAATAGCACTTTGATCCAATGTGGATGAAAGTACTGAAAAGTGGAGAGGATAGCAGGGGGTCTTTTGTCTTTGACAAAAAAGGCATCTGCCAGGCTCTAACTCCCTTTTCCCTACCCCCTTAGCCTAGCAGGCCACTCCAACAATGCTAGCAAAGGGGACAAGTGTCTCCTGTCAGCTGAAGAAATCTCCAGGAGGAGAATGAGGTTTGCAGCAATATGTGTACTAGAGAGCTTAATCGATTTTTTCCACAGTACAAAAAGGGAGAGGGTTGGGGGAGAACAGAGATCACAGTGAAAATGGGAGGTGGGAGATAAAAAAATCCCTTTCTAATAAACTTGTTACTTTTGTTCTCCAAATACATCTTTTCAGAAGATGCTTTGATGCTAGTATGAATACACTTAATGGAGCAGAGTAGAGCAGATAGAGTTGCTGGAGGGAGTGTGTGAAATAAGGAAGAATAGTTTTGCGAGGAGGATGAATGTAGAGCGATTTCTGTGGATTCCAACACAGGAAAGGTCTTGGAAATAGTAAAATAGTTAATGCAAGAGATATCAGGCAAGACAGATGTGTACTTCCTGTACCACCTGCTGGAGGAGCTCAGATCTATCCAAATTCTTTGATTTCTAAGCAGAATTGAAAATTTCTTTTTAACCTTTCCATATTTGCTGTTTTCTTAACTGCATGGAATTACTAGCAATGAAAGGAGACTGCAAGATCGAATGAGGGTTTCAGAAGGCAAGCAATATATATGCCTAGCAAATATAGCAATTTCAGACCAGCTGCTGATCTGGTCCTTGCTTCTCATGCTCTGTTGACTTTCTTCAGCTTTTCACATCTGGTAAAAAAGACTGAGCTCCAGTTTGCAGAGTTTGCTGGCTGTGGCCTTCTTTAAGCTTCACTTTGCACCTAGTCTGATGTTTTCTTTGAGAAGTAATGACAGATAATGAGTTACCAACTTCTGAGCAAGACCCATCTCAGTAAATTAAATCCCTTAAGAACAGTAGGTTCAGGAATCTTCCCTTTTCTTGAGACCCTGATGATGTTTATCCATTACTGTTTACTGAAGATAACCTTCTCACCAGGGCAGAGCTTTAAGCAACATCTGATACTGCCAACAGTTCCTGCCCCTTTACCCCCACATGCCCTTTGTGCTGAGGAGTTTAAATTCCCCCAAGAAGATAGGAGTGATAGAGGAGTTGAGAGGGACTATCACATTGCTTTGAGACACTATACACTCATGCTGATGGCAAATTGTAATCCTGTGTAGTTGTTCAGTAGGTGTGTCATCATCCCCCCTCCAGCAGATGCCACCATTCTGTTCAGATTGGCTGATGTGGAGAGTATTTTTGACAACAGAATTTCCCGTACTCTAGCTGTGCAAAGCCTGATGCATGAATTACTGTGACTCATCAGGGAGGGCTAATTGTCAAGGACATTGATGCTCCCTTGCTTTCTGCCTCTTTGTTATATCTTGACTTTTCTTGCTTCTGGTGCAGAAGGACTTGAGCTACTGCTGCTGTCCTCAAAGTTGCAGAGACCACCTCTGTCCCTCACAGCACCAAGGTGGAGGCTCACTTTCTAGGTGGGAGACTTCAGGTGGTTCTTTTGTGACTTGTCCCTCATGTACTATGTACAGTGATAGGATGCAGGTCTAGCTCTGAGTGGGGAAAGACCTTTCTTGTGGGGAACTCTGAGCTGTCGGGGAACAGTCTGTAGTCCTCCACGACAAAAGCAGCTGATGCATTGCTACACAAACCACCAGTATGGCCATGGAGTTCAAGGCAGGCTGCTGGATGCTCTTTCCTAGGCAGTTGTG
The DNA here is from genome assembly GCA_035048155.1 of Cinnycerthia olivascens. NCBI lineage: Eukaryota > Metazoa > Chordata > Aves > Passeriformes > Certhiidae > Cinnycerthia > Cinnycerthia olivascens. Next base: position 28,779,547 of record JAWWMU010000121.1, read on the forward strand.
GTTAGCATAGGATGTAGGAGTCTCAAGCAATGAGCTGGGACACCTTGTTCTTTGAGATGAAACATGAACAACCTCATTGTAAAGGGTCTTTTGTGCTTTCCCATTTGGGCAGGCAAGCCCTTCAACTTCTGCCATCCTGAAATTTCTTCATATGTCCAGTATCAACTGTCACACCTTCAACCAGATAGGTGTACTCTTAGCAAAGGCCATAGAGCTGCCAAAGCTGCCTCACTAAGGCAGTTTTTTGTCATGCCAGCAATAAGATTAGAGATATGGAGGAAGAGGAGGTGAGTTGCCTCTATTCCTGTGAGACGTGTGCAGTCTCATACTCATACCTCCATAACTGTAGGTCATCATTGAAATTCATGCTGTGCTTTTGGGGCAGATTTATGTAGCTCTTTGCAGCTTACTGTGTGCTCACAGGAAGGAGGATGGCTGTATGGCTTGGCCGGGCTGCTACAGTCCTGGCCTGGTCTGTTTGGAGGCTAGACTGGATCTATTTCACCTGAAGCACGTTGCAAGGGAGAAGAGATCTGTATGAACCTGAGGGTAGCATAGTGACAAGCAGGAGTGCAGACTGCAGGGGTACAGCAGAGAGAGGAGGATTAGCTTTTTACTTACATCTCACCCAGCAGGCTGGTGTTTTCTCCCCAGAAGCCAGTTTTCCTCTGCTGGTTTGTGTTTGGATGAAAATCAAACAGTAAAGACTGAAAGGCCACTTTGATGTGCTTAGTTTACACTGAGGCAGAGCTACCTGACCAGCTCAGGAGGCTGTTACATTTCCTGACTGCTATCTGGACAAGGACTGTCTGGTCATTGTTTCAACGTCTGGAAAAGGATATAATGCTTTAAGGGTAAATAATCAAGCAGATGGTGTCCAATAGCTTAAAAATAGACCATTCCCATGGAAGTGCTTTTGGCTGGACTGAATGTACGTATCACATTTTCCGGGCATGACCTAGCATTGTAGAAATCCCATATTTTCAGCATGGATTTGGCTTGTCTCTCAGTAAATGTTGTCTGGTCATTAGCATCCACTAGGAGTTCTCTGAAGCCAAACAAATGGAAAATTATGACTGGAGTGGTATAAACCCTAGGCTACATGCAAACTTTTGTGTAGATATAAAGTGATTTCAATTTGGTTTTGTTCAATTTATTTTAAAATCTAATGGAGTTCCTTTGCAAGATGGCTGCCGCTTAGTTTGATGTAACTTGCTTGAGTGTCCACATAGAGTTATTATTTTAGTCGAGTGCATTTTGTACCAAAAAAGTGAATTCTTTGCCTTTTTACAAACAGGAGATGTGAGTGAATGTTGCTATTCACCCTCCCAGAATTAATGCTATATTATGTGCTTTCATATTGAGTTACATATGCAGTATTTTGGATCCAAAGGGGTAAGTCTAGCTGTAAGGGGGACAGCATGATTTCAAGTCTGGTGGAATTTGCACCTTTCTGTAGAGGATAGATGGTTGTTCTGGGAGAGGGAAGTTGCACTTGTTTGTTTCCACATCTGCTCTGTAATCCTAAAATTTGGTTCACATTGTCTCAGTACATTGAGTATGCTTACTCATGTGTGAGTTTCATAGTGTTGGCAAATACTTTCAGTTCTAGAGTGCCTTTGATGGTGTTTGAGGCAAATGTCCAGAAGGAGTTAATTACACAGAGAGTAACTAGAGCTTAGAAAATGACACTCTTGTGAGTAATTCTTGAAAAAATTCAAAGCAGTATATCTGACCTTAATTCCTTCAAAAATAAAAATAATAAACCATCGGTAGCCAGAAAGCTTGTTACAGTTGTCCAGTTTTGGTGTGAAAACCAGAGTTAGCATGACTATAAGTATGAAGAGATGTGCTCAGAAGAGATGGTAGTGTTTTACTTGCCAGGTGCTGACAGAGGACTGCTCCCTGCTCAGGGGACTATACAGCTGCATGTCTCACCAAAGGTGCCCACAGGCATCCCATGTTCAGCCTGGGGAGTTTCTACCTCAAATCTTTCCTTGGCTTCCTGCCTTTCTGGGTCTTGGCTGCTGTCTGCAGTGGCTGGAGCAGCTAACTAGAGGTACACAGATTCTTTGTCTTTTTGGCTTCAGAGGCACCTCTTGGTCCACAGTGCTCACTTGTCCCTTTTATGTGTCTGCCATCCTCGTGGCTGTGCATTGCCCAGGGCAGGGGGCGACTGGATTGGCAGCCAGTGTCTGGGTCAGGCCCTGAGGCCACTGCTTTGGGAGAACTCTGCTGTCCTGGAGCTGGGGCAGCAGCCACATCTGGAGGGTGATCTTCTCTGATCTTTTCTCTTTACAGGTCCCTGGGGGTATGGGCTGTGGCAGCCAAATAGGTTTCCTTGAGGAAAGGGGATGGAAATGTTTGCATTCCCAGGGGAAGGCTGAGGAGGAAGGAATGCTGACAGCACCCTGCCTGTGGAGGCAGTCAGCTGGGGGAGACTGAGTGCTTAGCAGCTGCAGGGAGAGCAGCTTCCTGAGTCCCCCAGCAGCTACCACTCTTCCCTATCCTGCTCCAGAGACCCATTCCTGCCTGAAATAGATGCCGTGTCTGAGAGGAGACACAAAGCAGGAATCAACAGCCTGTGACTGTTCTTGCCAATGAGGAAGGAAGGGCAAACAAGGAGAAGCCATGCTTAATCTAGGTAGGTGGCTGAGGAGCTATGGGGATAGGAGCCTGTCAGGCCCTGAGGCTCTGTGGTGGTCAGGCAAACTGTCATCTAAGGGAGCAAGATTGCCCCTGCTTCAGGCTGCTCCTTTGTATCATCTCTATTAATCAAGTCATAGGCAAAACTTTATTGAGTTAAATGTGGTGAGTCCATTCTCTCTGAGCAGCCGGAATCCAAGGTGTGAGTACCTGTGGAGCTGTAGGAGACATGGGTTAGTGATGTCTAGACTGGTACTCTCAGGGCAGGAGCAGCTTCAGAGAGCCTTCAGCAGGTGGCTGTGTGTCTGTGACCTTCTCATGGGATGAAAAGAGAACTTACCAGGAACTCTGTCTTTTCCTCCCTTCTCCCCCTCCCTCAGGTGGTCTTTGCTTTGAATCAGACTCTCTTGCAGCAGGAGAGCCTCCGAGCAGGCAGTTTCCAGATCCCCTATACGACAGAAGACCTTATCAAGCATTACAACTGTGGGGACCTCAGCTCCATCATCTTCAACCATGACACTTCTCAAGTGAGTCTTGCAACTGCAGCCCTTGTCCTATACACATCCCTCTGTAGTGCTAACCCCTGTAACACGTGTGCCTGTCTTTCCTCGGGCAGGCCCTTTCTGGGTAAGGGCCAGGGGCATGTTGCTGGCTCCCTGGCACATCCCTTTTCCTGAGCCTTCTCTTCCAGGAGTCTGCACTACCTGAACCCCTCTCTTGCACACAAGCAGCAAAGCTGTCCCTGGCTTTCCCTTTTGGATGAGTGCCGTGTTTGCTTTTAGCATTAAAGCTCTATGAGTTAATAATTTACTTTGCCAAGGATCCTGTGGAATTGCAGTAGCTTAGGTATGAGCAAACCTAATGCCAGCAGAGCAACAGCAGGCTCTCTTGTGCGAATAGGAACAGTGAAATGCTGTCGCGTCTTGGATTATTGTGTAAGGCTGGGCGAGTTACAAGCTTTTTAATGTCTCCTATCAGTATGATTGTGTGCTATGGACAGGGCCCAAAGAAGAGAAATGGAGTGAAACAAAGAAAAGATAGATTTATACTGAATGTGAAGGAAAAAAGACCTTCTGAGACCTCACAGACTTGGGTTTATGGAGATGGTTTCCTAAGCAGCACAATGGAATGCAACACTGATCTTTAAACCATGAGAAAATGCCCAGCAGGGACCAATTTGGCCTGTTTTGGCTGTTAGATTAACTAACCTCAGGCTTCTCTCTTCTTGTCTGTGAGGTAATTTGTGCACATCAGTGAAAAGACAGGCTTTATCCTTAGAGTGCTGAAAAGGCAGGTGTTGATACCTGAGCTTTCTGTGCTGAATAACCCTTTTGCTATGACCTTTTGACGTGTACGGTGCAGTGCGGCGGAGCTGCAGAGTCAACCCTTGCTTCTCTGGTGCAGTGCTTGGCGCGCGTGCTGCTGCCTTCCCGTCCTGCACACCCACCCTCCTGCAGGGGCTGGTCATTAATACTGCCTAGCTTTTACACCGTGCACTCCATGCATAGGTTTCAAAGGATTTCTCAGAGGAGAACAGCATTTTAAGAGGATGTAGATGCTCTATCACTGTCCTGTGGAGATGTGACAGACTGCAGACATTGCCCCATGGTCCTTGGAGAAAGCATCTCTTTCTGACACATGCATGTTGCCAAGGGAACAACTGTACCTTTACTTAATATGAGGGGCTCCACCTCAGGGCATTCTCCTTGGCAGCAGAGCTGAATACTGATAGTTTGCAGCACTTTCAGTTTATGTTTTAAGCAGAACTTCTCAGTAAGTTGTATTTGACTCCATGCTTGCCCAGTAGAGGACTACCTGTGGGGGGTGGGCTGACTACTCTCTGGAAAGATTCCATAATAGTCTCTGTGCGGTTCCAAAGTCTCTTCATCTGCTGCAGCCTTGCAAGGGAAAGCACCTGGCTTATTAGTGGCTCTGCTCTCCAGAAATCACTGCTTGCAGGCCCTTTAGTTAACCATCCCGTGAATGAATGCCTAAAGCTACTTGTCAAGAAGCCAGGATTGCTGCAACAATTGCAGACCCACATTTTCTGTCCTCTGGCAAGAGGTCAGAGTAGTGTGCAGCCACAGCTGTCCTAGGGTGCCCCAGGGGAGGAAACCAGCATTTTAAAAGATACCGTCAGGACACGGCAACTGGAGGTGGTAACACATTCTTTCCTGACAAAATCTGGCCCTTTTAAAGTTTGGGGATTTTTTTTAACTACTTCAAATTGCACAGTTATTCTTTGGCAGCCTGAGGGCTCTGATACCAGTCAAATTCTCAGAAAAGCATAATTATCATTATAGCTATGTCATACCTATGGCAATTTAAGAAAGAGATGTAGCTAAAGGCAGTTAGGGGTAAATACTTACTTTCTTCAACTAAGCAGTCAGGATTTAGGATCTTCAATGTGGCACAATGATAGTATTTGTTGACTTTGAATTAAAAAAATCCATCTGGCTAGCTTATGAAATGGTACATTGAGAGAAACGAAGCACCATGCATCGTTAGAAGTGTGCTAAGTAATTTTTTAGCTTGCTTTGCGTTTTGTTCCACTGGCTGTGCCTTGAAGGATAAGGCAGTTGCTGCACTCTCTGTGGAGCAAAAATGCCTGTGCATGATGGCTGCCTGTGATATAAATTCCCCTTTCATGGAGAATTTTTTTTTCTATCGTAGGTCCCAAATTTCATTAATGCTACACTTCCGGCCCATGAACGTGTTACTGCCCAAGAAATAGACAGCTACTTCCGTCAGGAGCTCATCTACAAACGAAATGAGCGAATGGGCAGGAGGGTGAAGGACCTGCTGGAAGAGTACCCAGACAAGAGTTTCTTCTTTGCATTTGGAGCTGGTATGTGACTGTGGTGCCTTTCAACCTGAACTCTTCCCAATGCCTTTAGAAGCATTTTCCAAATACTTGCCTCAGTTTAAAGAGGGGTCAAAAATTTTACCATGGTGAACACGGAGCTCAGCTTTTCCCCAATAGTTGTACCCTGGTACAAAAACCTTTTCAGCATAAGAGACTGTTTTTCTTCAGTCTCACAGTGCATGTCCTTACTGCAATATCTCTTAATTACAGACGAATTTGTTGTATGCAGAGGCAAAGATGATGAGTCAGGTACATTTGCACAGGAGGAACAGGTCATAGACAATAAACACGTGTTTATTGTCTGGACAACCAATGCAAGATGATAGGAGGAATAGAGAGCTGAGATGAAAGGCAGCATGTCTGAGGCTGCACCGGTGCTTGAATTAGCCTTTCAAGGACATGTTCAAAAGAAGAATATGCCAAATTGTGTGAATCTAAGGGACTCAATAAGTGCAAGGGAAGAAGCAAGGCACAATTTTGCCTTTCTCTTCCTCCTGCAGCTCCTTACCTCTTTCACTGTGCTTCCACAAGGAAGTTGTGTCTCCTGCTATTTTGGAGCAGTGCAGTGGGCCCAACTGGGGGAAACCTACTCCATTTTCTTCCTCTTAGCAGTCAGCAGGACTTTATAGGCATATCCAGTAGCACATCTAACTCAATAAGGTTAGCATCTACACTTCAGACTAGGGTTGGATGGAGGGTATGAACACAATTGTTTTGTCATGACTCCCATCCTTTGTTCCAGCTCTAGGGAAAGGAAGAAGTTAGGATCAATGTTAGAAAAGACAGATACTAATTCCCAGAGAAGTATCACATCTCCTCCACCATAAGCCATATGGCCTTTGAGAAAGGGGGAAAACTGAGATTGGTGTAAGTATTCATGTGTGGTTTTCCAGTCTCAGTGCATACTGCTTTAGTGAAGACGAAAGATCTAGACAAGGCAAGGAAAATATTTACTTAAACACTAAAAGCGTTTGTATTCAGAGTCTATGAGAATTTCTGTACTTGCAGCAGGGAGTTGTGGTTACAAACGTAGCATAATAAGGGCCCAATGGGTGAGAGCTGGGATGTCAGGAAAGGTGACTTACCATGTTTGTTCAGATGTGTGTTAAAATTGTAACCTGCAGTCTTCCTGCAATATCACTGCTCTGTGCAACTCACTGTCACAAAGAACAGTGAAGCAGGCCCTGGCTGTGTAGATTCTGGTAATGTCTTTGTGTAGGCTAAGACCAGGGTGTTGCTGCACTCCACTGCTGAAGTTCTGACTACATTTGAACCTTCTGCACTGATATTTCTGAGGAAATCACAAGCCAGCCCAAAGTCCAAGTTGCACCTGTTGCAGGTAGCTCTTCTGTCAGGAGGCCAGTAGCAGCTATTTGGGCTTTGATTACTGCATCACAAAGTGATGAGCAGCCCATGTAAGCATCTGCTTACATGCTCCTGACATGTCCCAGGAGCGAGATCCTTTGAGAGGAGAGAGTTTCTTCCCCTCCTTACAAACATTCTGAATCCCAGCAGCTGCAAATCACATGTCTTTAGATGGTTTTGTGTTGTTTCCCCTCCCATAAGTTTCTTTCTGTTCCTGCCCTTCTGCCCCAGACTGTCATTGTTGTCATTGGTGTGCACAGTGCTGCCCCAAAGTCCAGAATCACTGCAGGACCAGGACAGATCCCTGTCCTTCTTAATTTCTCGGCTTTCTTGCTCTCAGTTTTCATGACAGTACTAAAATCCTTTCCCAGGCTTCCTGGAATCTTGCTTTACTTTACTTTTCATTTTATTTTCCTGGTTCCCCCTTTGTGTCCTGATTGCCAACATTTCTATGCTGCAGCACTCCTGGGAGCCTTATGCCTAAATGAACACCCTTGATCTTTGGCTTGATCTCCAAGCCTCCGGTGTGCTCTTCTCATATGGTTTCCCATCATACTTCTGACCCCAGACAGCTTCCCTATCTTCTCTGGGGACTTTGGATTGATTTTGAAGTTGTCTCTTAATTACTCTCTGGCATTCATACCAGTCTGTCCTCTGTTCTCATCTGCTCTTCCAAATAGTTCTGTTCAAAGGGTAGTGCCAGCCTCCCACATTTGGCAGCACAATTCTTGATTATGCCCTTGTTTGACTGCATGAGTTTTTTTGGTGGGTTTTTGTTTGTTTGTTTTGTTTCTCTCATTTGTTTCTTATTAAGTATCTAAATGAGAAGTAGCATCACAGGATACAGATACATTGCAGAAAACAGATCAATTTCTACAGATTTCTGAGGCTTCCTGAGAGCATATTGCAATTATGAATGCAGTCTTTCATTGTTTTCCAGCAAGCTAATTCAGCCTTTTGCTTATGCAGATTGCTGTATGTGATAGATAATTATGTGGAAGAGTTATTTTTATGCCAGCAAGCAGTGAAGATGAACAAACATCTTGTGATCAGTTTTAAGTATTGCTTGGAATTGTAGTGCTGTTAATTACTGTGAAAAGGTTCCAGGAAAGTGCTCATACAAGGCAGGTTAGAATGAATAGTAGGAAAAGAGAAGAAATAAAAAAGCTATAGAAATGGAAATGAATCATAACTGCTTGGTGTTTTGCCCTCTTATGACCACCAGTGAAGAAAGTATCTCCTAGCAGTAGCTTACAAACTGCAGAACAAGGTTGTATTAAAATGGACATGTGATATTTAAGGGTCTCCCAGTTAGAAAGGGAGAGAAGACTTTCAGTAGTTTTCTTTCCAGATTTTTTCACCCTGTATTTATTTTTTAAATAAAAGCTAGGCTTTTTGTAAGGAAAGTTCAGTTTTTCCATTACTGAAACACCATTGAAGAAACAACTTTTGTCATGAATTATATGCAAGCAAGATCATGGTTTGTGGGTGGCTGTGGGATTACATATACCTTCTCTTGTTATTTAAACTATTCTTGGTATTTTTATTTTAAATGGAGGAAAATAAGAAAATACTGATTTATTTTATATTCTAACTGGATTGATGGGAATGTAATACAATGTGTAATACATTGTGCAGACCTCCTCTCTTTTCATGAGAGGGGGTCTGCACAAGAGGTCACGATATAGCTGCATGTCTATAGATGTTGACATCTTACATAGAATTACATGTGGTAATTTGGGCCATAGTCAATTTGATCATTAGATTCAGCACATTTTATGCCTTCTTTAAAATCAATCGGGCAGACTGTCCCTATATTCAGTCAAAAATGCGTCACAGTCAGAGTTCATTTCTGGAACTATTTTTTTTTTGGAAGTAATTTGCACCAAAGTGGAGTACTAAAAAATAACGGATTTTGCTGAAGAGATCCAAAACACTTTTCTTCTGGCCAGAGTGCAAACAAGGAAAGTTTCAAGCCAAAATAAGTCTCTTTGAATTAGAGGAAAGCATGGGAAGAGAGAGTTGGCAATGCTAGCAGCATTCCACTATGTTCAGTAAAGATTTATCTTACTTGTGGACAGGCCTTTGTGTATGGCAGCTCCAGGATTACAAGCCAGGCCTACTCCCTGTTGCCAGTGGTGGAACCTGTGAAGTAAAGCCAGGTATAGTCTTTCACCAGCGGTCTTCCTTCCATATGCATTTTTAATTTTTATGAATTCTTGAGTGGCACATTCAGGATCTGGACGCTGAGCCAACATAAGAAGTGGCACGTGTGATTCCGCAGCCAGCCAACTGGATAATGCCATTGGTTTCTGGTTTGTCTAAGAGGGGGACACTGATGTAGGGAGAACTGCATTATTCTGCTGTACTGTGGAGAGTTTTACCACTTGTCCAGGTTTTACAAGGGTGCTGCATGCCAGCTAAACCTTCCCAGAGTCAAGGGATGGTTGATACTGAAAGAGAGCTCTGGAAACTGTCTGATGATCCCTCTGCTCAGAGCAGGACCATATAGAGAGAGCAGTTTTCTTAGGACTGGAGTGTGGGTAAGGATGAAGACTCCAGAATCTCTTTGGGTAATCTCTTCTAGCATTTGATCACTAAAGGTACTTTTCCTTATGTTTTAATGAGACTTCCTATATATAAATTTTCATCCATTGCCTCTTGTCCTTTCATGGGACATCACTATTGGGAAAAGTCCGCTCTATTTTGCAAACTTCTGTCAGGTATTTATGCATAAGTTATGGTCCCCAAGCCTTGTCTTGTCCAGACAGAATAGTTTCAGCCTTCCCTAGTATGGCGCATGTTCTAATAGTTTCATCATCTTTATGGCCCTTTGCAGCACTCTCTCCAGTATGTCCCCATCTCTCTTTAACTGGGAAGCTGAGAGCTAGACACTGGATGGACCCAGACATAAGTTACCAGGGCTGAAGAGCAGGGAAGGATCACCCTCCTCAATCTGTTGGCAGCACTTCTCCTCACACAGCCCACGACACCAATGGCTGCTTTTGCCTCAAGGACACATTGCTAGGCTAAGGCTTTCTTGATGACTACCAAGACATCTCTCTTTTTCTGCCAAACTAGTCTTCAGCCACGTGGTGTTCAGCCTATTGTGATGCCTGGAGGTATTCCTGTCTGAGTGCAGAACTTGATTTGCTGAACATTATGAACTGAGTTTCCCCTCATCATAAATCCACACTCACCACTCCCAACAATTTGCTTATCCCTGACACACTGGGAAACACTTTGCAGGCTAATTTGCCCTGATGCTTTTAGTTTTTCTGTTCTGCTTTGGTGTTTGGCTGTTCTGCTTTTAGGTTTATATTAAAGATTATTAGGATCTTTGCACAGGGTGGTGAAGACAAACCAATCCTATTCCTGAGCTGGGGACTCAAGGACAATCTCTTCAAACTCCAGGCCCAAAGCATAAACAACGTGAAAAGAGGAGGATGGGCAAGCAAGCAAGATAAAATTTCACAATTTGAGGTTATTAATTGGACAGTTGATTTCTGTATTCAAATGGACTAAAACATATAAAAATGTGAGATCTCATGACCGAGCCCTCTTCTGCTTCCATCTTGGAGCCACCCAGACAGAGCCACAACTGTGGCACTGCTATTGCCAGGGTGTGGCTTTTGAAGGCACCTCAATAAATATCCACTTTCTTTTTATCTCTAGAACAGAGCTATCCTCTGTTCTAGCTCCAAAAGGCATTACCCCCACCACCTTTCCCAGGGACAGAGGGGTGGCTGAGCAGTTTATAATTCCCTAGATCCTTCTTCAGTCCCTTCTTGAAGACAAGAGTTATACTTGCTTTCTTTCTGTTCTCAGGGACCTTCCCCACTTGCCATGACCTTTTGAAGGTAATTGAGAGTGACCTCTAGTGACATTAAGCAAGCTCACACAGTTTCTCTGAATGCATCCTATAGGGACTTGAACATGGCTGGTTTATTTGAATGTTCCTTAACCTGATTTTTCTCCACCCATACTGAAGCCCTGGACTTTTCCCCTAGTCATAGGAACCTGAGATTCCTGAAGGTTGGTTTGACCACTAAATAAAGTAACAGAAACATTTAGTACTTGGCCTTTTCCGCATGCTTTGTTATCAGGTCTTCTGCCCCCTTCAGTGCTTAGTTTATATTTATCTAGTCTGTGTTTTACTGCAGACATGCCAGTAGAGGCATTCCATGTTGCCCCTTGATGTTTCTAACCAGATTCAACCCTAGATGGGTTTTTCTTCAGCATGGTCATTTTATTCCACTTTATTTCTTTAACTTACTTACAGTTTCTGTTGAAGGGGATGAAGAATAAGACAGAAAAAAAAAAAGCTCTGAGGTTTTTATTATGTAGGAGGAAACATACTTAGTGGCTTGAGATCTTGACTTTATTTTGACAGACAAGACCTCTGGTGAAGCCAGGTTTCTAGGAGCCAAGTTTAAATTCCCTCTAGTCTCTCCTGCTTCTTTGAACAGTTGAGAAACTCCGAAGTGTCAGTTCATGAATAAGAAGTACAGAGGGATCTAAGATTCCTTATATCCCTGTGGAAGAAATTATTGACTTGGTGAGAGAGGCTGGTTGATTTGACAACCTCAGAAGCTGGTCCTCTTAATCTTGAGAACACTGGAAAATTCCATTTTCTCTTAGAGCTATCTTTCCTTGTTGCCCCTGAAAAAAAACATCCTGAGGCTTTAAAGTATAGTGAATGTTGGTAAGCCACCATTAACATGAAGTAGAAAAGGATGTTGGTGAGAACTGCTTCACTTACCATTTCTTCTAATTACTTAAGGAAATAACAAATGTGTTTATTTGGCATTAGTCAGACTGTATGGAGCCAAACCTCCAGGGACTGTTTTTTTTTCCCCAGACAGAATGTGTTACCACCAACAGTTACCCCAGTCTACTGTAGTCCACCAAATGGCTTCCTTCAGCATCTCTAGGTTTTGAGGCAATCCTTGGGATGTGAGAGGTCAGTTTTGTGTCAGCCTTAGCTGCCACATGTGTTGAATCCATAGACATGTCTAAACCCTTTTCCATCAATCCTTTTGTCATAAAAAGCAAAAAAAAAAAAAAAAGACAAAACAAAAAATCGGAGGGAAAGTGCTGCATCTGAATGTTATATTAGGTGGTCCTATTTCCTTCTAGAGCTGTTCAGTCTTACTTCTTGACATTTTCTGCTCCATCTGGAATCTTCAGATGGGAAATTATGCAAGAGGAGCAAGATTTATTGTCTCTGGGTAAGAAAAGATGGGAGAAAGAACATGTCAGCAGTGCGTATAAGAAGCAGTCAACAGTGGTAAGCCCAGAATATCTCTGTCCAGCTTATATGTGTGTTTATACCCATAAAAAACCAAACAAAAACCTGCCATGGGAATACAAAAGTTGCTCAGGGAAGTGAGCTATCACTTTGAAATTCGGTGAGAATTCAGAATCCACCATGGAAAATTTGAAGCTCCCATCAGTACATTTGGAATTGGAGATATGGGTTGCACAGGGAATGTAGACTTACCTATGCATTATGTAAAATATTTGAAATGTTTAATGAGCAAGTTCATAAAAAGTCTGTAAGAAGGTGAATATTTCTGGATCCCGGAAGAAGTCAAAAAAAGCTGGGGGGAGGGGCAGGAAGACAACGTTGTGATAAAATAGATTTTAAAAACAGATTAAATTGAGTCATGTGGGGCCTCCTCACTTCTCTCTGGGCTCAAAGGACTTGCTGATTGCCTGCATGCGTCTGTCTCTGGAATGCGGCAGCATTTTAACTTCCTTGGGTGGGAGGATAGGCTGAATGCCTGAAGGTGTGCCTGTACCTCTGTAATCTGAGAATGCCAGATACAACCCAGCAGCTTTGAGACTGTTTTCCTTAGTAGCCTCTTTGAGTCTTCAGAATGCTAATGACAGGGTTTATTAGAACAACAA
>JAWWMU010000121.1:28820051-28845998 GCA_035048155.1 Cinnycerthia olivascens
AGATAGATAGATAGATAGATAGATAGATAGATAGATAGATAGATAGATAGATAGATAGATAGATAGATAGATAGAGGGGAAGAGGGAGGCAAAAAGATGCAGAGTGAGATGGACAGTTCAGAAGGGAGAAGAATGGTTGGGAGGTGTGATTGAAAACGAGGGATAGTGAGCAGAAGAGAGAAGTACAGTGAGGCACAGAGTGGGACAGCAAGTGACACAAAGGGGATAGTGAGAGACAGAAAGCTGTAGTGAGACAAAGTTCAAGGAGAGAAAAATTGAAAGATGGAAGTGCATGAGAGAGAAGAATATTAGACACTGTAACAAGAGAGACTAGGAGAGTAAAATGCCTAAATCAACACATTGACTGCAAAGCATGAAAGACAAAGCTACAAAATGCATATGAAGGAGGCAGAGTGGCAAAGCATGCACACAATAGACCAAGTGCACATGTACAAGAGGTAAAACATGAGGACAAAACACTGAGGAGAGAGAGGCCGAAAGGAAGAGAGAAAGAAAGAGAGAAAGCCAAAGTACATGACACAAGAGACAAGGAACAAATGAGGGAACAGCAGAACATATGAAAAAAGGTAAAACACACATGAAAGACAAAGTATGTGAGAGAGGTAAGGCATATGTAAAGACGACAACATGCAGAAAGGAATGAAAGACATATAAGAGGGGAAGCGTACAAGGGAGGGAAAATGCGTGCAAGTAGAAACACGCAAGAGTCAAAGGTCAAAAAACAAGAACAAAGTGACAGAATAAGAAAGGGAAGTTCGAGGCTAGAAGAAAAAAAGGCACACAAAGAGAGGCACAGCACAATATTGAGGCAAAAGGCAGGAGAGGCAAAACATGCAGGAGAAAGCAAGCATCAGATAGCAGGGAAAGCATTAAGAAGGAACATTCATGCAAAAAGCACATAGAATCATTTAGGTTGGAAAAAACTCTTAAGATCTTTAAGTACAACCATGAATCTAGCACTGTCGTGTCCACCACTAAACCATGTCCCAAAGTGCCACATCTGCACATCTAAATCCCTCTAGGGATGGTGACTCAGCTACTTCCCTGGGCAGCCTGTTCCAATGCTTGACAATCATTTCAGTGAAAAAACTTTTTCTTAACATCCAATCTTCCCCTGGCCCAGCTCGAGGCCACTTTCTTTTGTCCTATGACTCATTACTTGGGAGTAGAGATTGATGCCCACCTTGTTACAGCTTCCCTTCTGGAAATTGTAGAGAGCCTCATTTTCTCCAGGCTAAATAATCCCTTTCCCTCAGCTGCTCCTCATAGGACTTGTGCTCTTAGACCCTCCCCCAGCTCCATTGCCCTCTCTGGACATGCTGGAAGGACAAGGGTCCTTCCTGTAGTGGGGGCCCAGAACAGCACACAGCACTCCAGGTGTGGCTTCACCAGTGCTGAGTACAGGGGGACAATCCTTGCCCTGGTCCTGCTGCCATTCTATTGCTGATACAGGCCAGGATGCCACTGGCCTTTATGGCCACCTGGGCACTCGATGGTTCATGTCGAGCTGCTGCCAACCCCCAGGTCCTTTTCCACCAGGAAGCTTCCCAGCCATTCTGCCCCCAGCCTGTAGGTTGTTGTGACCCAAGGGCAGGACCTGGCACTTGGCACTATTGAGTATCATACCACAGCCTTGGCCCATCAATCCAGCCTGTCCAGATCCTTCTCCAGGGCCTTCCTGTCCTCCAGCAGATCAACATTTCTACCTAGCTCAGTGTCATCTGCAAACTGACAGAGGGTGACTCGATCCCTTTGTACAGATCACTGATGAAGATACAGATGAGGGGCAGGCAAAGCAAGTATATGAGAAAAAGGCAAAGCCTATTAGAGGGAGGGAAATATAGATGCAGAGAGGAAGAAGAAGCCACACAATGAGAGGGAGAAGAGATGTGGGAAAAGAACAACAGAGAAGAGGAAGAGGAACAAGTGGAGATAATGACAGAGGGGAGAGAGGCAGGGAAGCAACTCTGTTTTGGGAAGGATCCGAAGCTTGAAAGACAGATAGGAAAGTCCCAAGAGAGAGGAAATGCAAATCTAAGAGGAAGGAAAACTAAGTTCAACACAAGCCAAAAGCAAGGTATGCCTGGGGGAAGTTCTACAGATTTAGAAGAAAAACTATAGAGATGGAAAGGACAGAGTGGGAAGAAAAAAGCACAAGTGAGACACGGCAAGCATAGGAGAGTCAGAGGGCATGCAAGAAAGTATCTGTGTCAAGAGTCTGGAAAGCATAAAAAGAAGACAGTAAAAGACAAAGAGACAAAGGGAATGGAGAAGGGAAGTCCTATAGGAAAAGACATGTGAAAGAAAAAGGATGGGAGAGAAGATGAGGACCCAGGTAAAAGATTTAACACAGGAAAGAGAAGGAGGGTGCAAGCAATTTGCATTTGAAAGTATGTGAGTGCATGTGAGAGCTGGAAAATCTGTGAGACACGGGAAAGCCTGAAAGAAATGAGAAAAGCTACAAAAGGGAAAGAAAGACACAAAAAGAAAAAACAAGAGACATAAGAATGCACAAGACAAAGACACAAGAGACCGAACATGCACAAGAAAGCAAGGGAAAAACAAAGCACATTCAAATGAGAGAGCAAGAGCATTTGCACACTTGCAAGAGGGAGAAAGTGCAACAGCAATGAGATTTGCATGCATGAGAGGGGGAAGCATAGAAGGGGGGAACTGCAAGATGGGAACACACAAAAGAGAAGTGTGCCAGCCAGGGGAAGAGCATTAAGATGAGGAAGGCAGGTGAGTGAGGGGGAGAAAGGTATGTGAGAGAAGGGAAGAAGTGTGTGAGAGAAGATGTAAAGAGCACATACAGCAGAAAGAACACATAGGTGAGAAGCAGCAGGCATGATTGGGAGATGGAAAAAGTGAACATGAGAGAAGGGGAAAAGCCATCATGGGGAGTCAGGGTGCCATGAAGTGTGAGTGAGGAAGTGCATGAGGAGGAAAGTTCATGCAGAAGCACAGAACAGGGAGAAGCATGCTTGCAATGGGTCAGAACCATAACAGTGACAGGAGTCATTCTCATGAAAAAGAGCACAAGAAGGAGAAGGAGCACACAAGAAGAAGGAGAGCACAAGAGTGGGGAAGCCCATGAGAGAGAGGTAAGCATAGCCAAGACAGGAAGCACATGCACAAGAGATAGGAAGCACACACGTGGCAAGTGGGAAAAGTTGGCATGTAAAAGAGGTGGGAAACCCAAACATGAGGGGTGATCAAAGCAATCAAAGCAAAACCATGAGAAACATGAGAGAAAGGCAAGTGTCTGACAGGGTAGGAAAGCAAGAGGGAGGAAAAATTGAGGGGGGGGCGGAGAGAAGACAGGTGTAGTACCAGACAGAGACAAAGAGAGACACTGACACAGTGAGAGAGAAGCATGAACAGAGGTGTTAAACTACAGCCAGGTGCCTCTGTTTGACTGGGACACCTCATATGAATAAATAAATATTTACTCTTGTAATTCTATGCTTTCCGTTTTGGTCTCTCTCCTCAGTCTGCATGGAGCAGTCTTATCTTGATGCAAATGTGAGAGGGAGAGAGGTGATGCGCATGCAAGTGAGAAAAAGTATGAGAAACGGGTACCAAGTGTGTTCACAAGAGAAAGGAAATTTGGGGCAGGGTGGTGTGGTGGTGGCAAGAGGATAACAAGGGAGGGATAGGGAAGATACCAAACAAGCTAAAGAAAGGGATACAGATGAATGAGAGGAGAGACAGCAAGGAAGATAAAATGAAGGACAGTAAGTCAGAGACAGCAGGAAAGCACACAGGAAAATGAAACTTCATTTTATAGCAGCACCAAGTTTCACAATCCTTCATTTACTCTCAGCTGAGTTGACTAATCAAAATTTCCTTGCACGGCAGCGTAAACAACTTAATTTCTTTCACACAAATGTACTAAAATTCCACTTATTGCAGAATTATGTGGGTTTTTTGAAAATACCACAATGCATGACCACCTATTATCCTGCAATTTTGAGGAAAGTTAGCTTTCCTCTGTTAAGTTCCAGTAACCATAGCTCAGTAACAATAGGAAGGACTGCCACAAGCTTATTTACAGACACAAAACTTAACCAACCTTTCATTGTTATCTTTTCAGTTTTCAAGTCCTTTTAGAATCCTGCTAACAGTTTCTGACTAGACTGTCATTATTCTCTGAGGATACTCTGCATGCTTACCATTGGAACACAAAATTCCCCCTAAGTTACTCATGTCCAACACAGTTACTGATTGTCTTATGTCTTAATATATTCAATAAGCTTTGCATGTGTTAATATTTAATAAAGTCTTTTGTGTAAGCAACATTGGGAAATCTAACCATACAGGATGGCAGAAAAATACTGTCTCACAACACAGAGGTTCCAAACAAAAATAAAGAACAAATACTGAACTCTTTTGTACTGCAAAGTAGTACTGCATACTTCCACTGTAAGTAGTTGCAGGTCTAATGATGCAATGAGAACTGTCAACTCAGCTATGTGCTCTTGAGAAAAAGTCACATGAAAACCAGAAGAACAAGAGGAAGAAGACAATGTAACCATGACAACCTTCAAATCAGAGCTTGGGCATAAATAAAAAAGATTTTTCATAACCCTTTCAATTCAGTATTACTGACAAAGAAAAAGTGATAGACCATTTAAATTAAAAAGTATAGCTGATGTTACTCAAAGTGGTCTCTACCTAAGACTGCAGTTCTGTGGATGAGAACAAAACTCATAGCAATTCAAATAAATAGTATCACTAAGACTATTTAAAAGCCAAGTGAATAATTCTCAATGATTCGGGCAGTATCTGGAGGACAAGTTCTCAATTAGGATCATCAGCCATTACTGGAAAGTAAACGTCATGTTGGATATGCCAACTCTACCAAACATTAGATCATAATTTTTTAAGTTCCACTTACTTTAATCTACAGAAAGCAAAAATAATCTAATCTACCCCAAATCTGTGTATTTATAAATTCTGTGCACACAACTTTCCTTAATATTTACATAGAAAGTGCTTCAGCTCCTAAAACTGATCCACGGAGCAAAAGGATGGTATTTATTTTGCAAATGGCTTTGAAGCAACTTGTTATTTGTTTATAACAGAGGCAACCCTACTTTGCCAGATCACTTTCCAATTAGAAAATACTTTTCAATACTGAGAGTCATGGCTGCCTGGAGGAAGTCTCATAGGAAAAGTCAGTGTCTCGACAACATGAAAAAGGAATGAATGAAGAAGTATCTATCACAGAGCAGTAACGAAGTCCAAGAGAAATCTTCAGCCACCTCTACAATGACAGCATCTCGGGAAAAATCTAAGTGAGAAGAATAATCATCCAGCTTATGGCAATAAAACCCCAGCACAGTCTTAGTCAATCACTTCCAGATTTCTATGCATATCAACAAACAAGTAGATTATCTCTGTATTTTTTATTTATTTAGAGACTGAGACTGCTGGCAGTACAACAGATAACAAGCATTACAATTTTAGAGACTGCAGCAGCATATACTCTTAGATGCCAACATTTTTCCAGCTTTAGTTAACCTAAGTAAGAGAGAATGGAGTTAAACAGAAGTAGTAAGAACTACTTGTAAAAAATACTGAAGGGTTCAGTGGAAAATGTTTGGATTGTCCTTTGTCTTTAAGGAGGGCTCCACTTTCTACCTTGAACTCAAAAAAAAGGTATATTGAAACATTCGCTGCATGTCCAGTTTACATCAGAAAGAAAAATGATTAATGTATTAACATGGGTAGTGAACGGGAGACTCAATCAATCAAACACATTAGGCTGAAGATGGCAAAAGCTGACTTTAACTGCTGAAATTCCTTTAGCTAGCACACCTTCCTAATTCTGTTTAGGTCAACATTATAAAAGAATTGAGAGCAAAATTTAAGTTTGCTGTGCCAGAGTTCTACATTAACAAAGCCAAAGCATGACATTAAAGTTATGCAACTATTAACACCCTCCTGTTGAGCATACATCCATTTTTGATTTCAGAAAGCCATTTGCTAATGTGAAAGCCCTGTTACAACTTTTGATATCTGAGGAACAAAAACTAATAGGCATGCAGGCTTCTAATGCTAGGAAACGCCCACCAGTTCACTCTGACAACTAACTAACCCATCTGAAACACCGATTTCAATGTGCTGGTAATCTGAAAACTATCACGCTGCCTAACTGAAGACTGGTAATTACACAACACTGTGTACATCACCCACATGACAATTTTGTTTGGGTAGGAGCTTGGAAACAAAATCCAACTTGAGTGTGCTGCACAGTGAGGTCATATAATATAGGTCAAATTATCCAACAACATGGCCTTTTTCCAGTTGTAAGGACCCAAAAACCCAAAGTTATAATTCAGATCAGAGCAATAGAGTGGTCACTGTAAAAACTACCTTTTACATGTACCAGGTACTCATAGGAATTTATGCAAGTCACACACAGAACACTTGGTTAAGTTCAGGCATCAATTTAATCAGTACTCCCCATCTCAAAAATAGTTTCAAGAGTTATTGCACAGTTTCCATGGAGACTGAACCTAAAGAGATCTTTCTATTTCTGTCTGTGAAAATCCCTTCACATTTATGCTGCCAAGTTTCTCAGGAGAGCCTGAAGGATTAAAAGTGGCAGTTATATCCATGTTAGTGTCTATCACATGCCACTTAATTATTTTACAAACACATTTACCTTTCCATATGAGAGAGTATCTTATAGTTTCACAAGTTTGTTCAGATGAAAGCAAATTATTTAACGACTTCCAACTACATTTCCACAGCAAATGTACTATCTAGAAACTTCCTTATCTTCTATTCCACTTTATCATACCAGCAAAACACATATGGGCTACGTGTATCTAACGCACTTTCGTCTCACAAGTAGGCACTTAATGTCTCTCATCACATCTCCACAGATGTGATGCAGACCAGGCTAGGAAAAGTGGACATTCAGGTGAATGAAAAACTACTGAGATGCTGCAGAAGTTCCATCTGAAGGCCATTCACCAGTGATCAATCACAGGATGTCATACAGGGGGCTAGTAGTGCTCAATGTCTTCACTAATGAACTGGGCAGTGCCCCCTCAGTGAGTCTGCACACAACACAGAACTGGGAGGAACAGTCTGTGCAGGAGCTAGGTCTGCAGATGGGTCTGCTTCTACTCAGGGGCATCTTGACAGGCTGGAGAAATGGACTGACAAGAAACTCAAGATGTTCAACAAAGGAGATGTCAAATTCTGCACCATGCACCAGAACAGGCTTGAGGCTGACCGTCTAGAAAGCAGCTATGTAGAGGACACACAGTTCCTGCTGAACAAGTTGAGCATGAGCAAGCAATGCTCCCATGAACAAACCCAGAGCTGTGGTGCAAAAAGCGGAGCCAGCAGGTTGAAGGAGGTGATCTTCCCTCTCTGTTGAGCAGTTGTGAGATCACATCTAGTGTTCTGGATCCAGTTTGGGGTCCCCAGTACAAGACAGACATGGGGGTATTGGAGAGAATGCACTGAAAGCTCACAGAGATGTCTCAGGGATTAGAGCATCTGACAGTGGGAGGCTGAGAAAGCCAGGATTGTTTAACCTTGAGCTGAGAAAGTCTGGCACAGCTCTCACCAGCCTTCATAAATGTCTCAAGGTGTACTAGATTCATCTCACTGATGCTCAGTGAAAGGATGAATGATATACCACTAATTCCCCTTAAACACCAGTGAACAACTGTTTAACTCCAAGCACTGCCATATGCTGGAACAGGTTGCTCAAGAAGAACCCTTGAGTATCTCTGCTTGCTCTGACTGACTCTCCTTTGTGCAGGAGGGCTGGACTCCAGACTCAGGTATTCTGTGGCTTCACAATTGCAAAGGAGGGAAGGGTGTGTAGGCATACTAGGGGCAAGTGCCCCTAGGCATTGACGCTCAATGCAACGCAGCTTTAAAGAATTTTAGCAAGAAGCTCTGGTAAACCAATCCAACTGATGCAGCTATAAATTACATGGGCTCTGCTAAGTGGCTGAAATTAACAGCCCTGGAGTCAGGCTTTCCTATCCAGGCTAACCTCCTCAGATACTACAGGTCTTAAACAGGCTGCTGAATGAAAGGCTCTTTGCTAAGAATGACACTGCTGAGTGGTTCTTGGGCACATCTTCATCTTGCTCTCAGGACCACATCAAAAAATAGGGACTTGAATTTCACTGACCAAGGCACATTGCTAAAAAACAGTTAATAAGAAGCTTTTATAAAAAACATCCTAAAGCATCTAGCACTTTTTTTTTAACAAGTTCAGCCACCCATACACTTAAAAAACCATGTGAAGCAGCTGACCCCCTGCCTTCTGCAGTTTCAGCTTTGGTTCCAAGGAGTAACAAGCAAGAAATAAGAATAATTTGGACAGCAATTGCAAAGCACAAGAGTAAAATAAAAAGCATACAGACAAAGTTCTGAGCAGACTAACATACCAATTTAAGCAAGTCCCAGCAGGTAGAAGTTCCAGTCCACATTTAGGTGCCATTTCATTGAGGAAACAGCCTTACCAGTTGACCCAAATGAATCTTAAAATGGCTACAAGATACAAGCTGCTTGATGGAATCTACTTACATAAATGATGTGGGTTTTACAGACCATAGCCACCCACTTGAGAGCAGGTTAAGCCAGCACTGTACCTGGCAACACTACTAGCTGAGATTTAATCTGCAAAAATTCAATCAGGAAAACATCAGAACAACAACTAGCACTGCTGAAGAGACATATTATTTGAAGCAATATAAAACAAGCACAGATACTGAAAGATTTTGTCACCAAAAGTTTTTAGTTATTTTGTTAGAAGAGCTTTCCAAAATCATGCTGGATGTTATAACTTCTCTTCTTTGTATGTTAGTGTTCATCACAGTCTGCAGTCTAGGTTTTAAATAACAATAAAACTGCAGGTCTTTAAATCACAGGAGCTCATTTTTGCCCTCCTCCTTCCCCAGACAATGCCACCAAGGCAGTGTTCTCTAATCTGCTTGGAATCCTCCAAGCTCAAGCAAAGAGTGTCAGTTCCAAAGAACCTACAGTGTAATGATGAAAAATTGAGAGTGGGACCACAAAAAAAAACCCCAGCATATCAGAAACACAACAGCACAGCGCTATTTTAAACAAATCACAGGGGAGGTATAAAGGAATTGGGAAAAACAGGACATTCAGAGAATGCAAGCAATACCTAGACTCATGAGTCACATATTTACCAGAAGACAAGTGGCAACACTTTTTATATGTATGTGCTCACTCTTTTGTTAAATAGAGCTGAAAGAATGGAGAAAACTCAAAGAGTTTGGATACTGGAAAAATGTATTGATTGAGTAAAGCAGTAACTAAAGCTAAACTGGGGAGCCTTAGAGTTAAAGCTCAGTTTGGTGTTAAGTCAGCAGGTAGTAAGGAAAATTCAAGAAAGGGCTTTCTGAGGTTACACAAATCAAGAGATCAATAATTAGTGTTCCACACATCTACTCCTCCTGAAGCAAAAAATATCAGAATGAACAGAGAAAAGCCGGGCTTTCAGAAGTATTATACTCAAACACCAGCACTTAGACCATATCAATCTATTTAAGTCCAAAGGGAACTTCAGGGTAGCTGGCCTAAGACTAAGAGGTAAGGTTCTACAGTGAGTCTCAATTTACACTAAGGAGTGCATGAATAGATCAATGCAATGGCCCAACAACCACAGCAACCAAGTAGAGACTGCTACACATCTTTAGAGAGCAGATAGGCAAACCAATGAACAAAGGTTAATCACGGTGAATTCCTGTTAAAAGAGCCTGTAAATCCAGAACAATGGACACAGTGACTGTGAATTAATTTAGTCTGCTAGAACAGGTCCCTCCTGGTTATAAAAACCTCCACTGGTCTGTGCAGCTTGATTAGCTGGTGATCCCATCTCCTTACACCTCCAATGAACACAACTGAGCCAACACAGGTACACAATGAAGGCATAGCCCAAAACAAATAAGCAAAAGGAGAAGAGAGAAGCCAGAAAACAAAAATCACCAACCAGGTGAGACTACATGATGCTGTGTACATAAAATGGAGTCAGAGATTGACAACGCGTAAGGCAAAAAGTTGTGATAAACTAAATACTGCCTAAAATCCCAGCTGCTGCAATATTTTTTTCATCACTAAAAAAAGAAGTAGGTAACAGAGAAAAGACTCTGAGATGGTAAGAATTTAGTCACTGTCAAATGTTAATTCTGTGAAAATATATCGAGTTTTGGCATCTGTGTATTGATACGATACGCTATAGAACTCAACTCCCCTATTTTAACGTATTGTATCACTCAGTTTAAATACTTTGAATGTTGACTTAAAAGCAATTTTAGAGAGTCCAACTGGATTTTTTATCCACACTCATAAATTACACTTGTGTTTTATAACAGTGTTCTTAAAATTCCAATGCAATAATTCGTTTTACTTTAACTCATTCACCACACAAGATACCCAGAGAAGTACAAATATTTTAGCTACAAATGACTGCAATAATCAGTAACATACAATAATATTAGTATGTTTCATTTATAAAGCCTTGCATGTCACTATGTCAAAGAAAGACATTCAAAGAGCATCATGTTAGTTAAGTTTGAATTCTATTCTAATACTCGAAAAAGCCCTTCTCAGGCCTCTTAAAAGGTTTCAAGAAAAAATGTTTCTAGGCAGAACATGCTGTCATTAAAAAAACATAATAAAATTTAAAGTAATTTAGCACAGCAAACTGAGAACTCATTAAGAAACAAAATTAGTAAAACATACATGTATATTCCCAAAGCAAAACTTCTGCATAAAAAAATGGAACTGGAAGAGTTAGGTGATACAAACTTTTACTGAAGAAAGTAACGTGCATTTTTTTAGTACAAAACTAACTTTCAGGGAAAAAGATCATGTGAACAAAAATTTCTTTGAAAATATATACGCTTTATGGTATTTATATCTGCAGTGCATAGAGGAGCATTACTTTAGTTCAAAAATTACCTGCTAACTTCAGAACTCAAGTAGCACAGCAGATGGATGGCCCAAAGGAAAGGTCCTGCATATGTTGCAAATGCTGTCAGGAAGATAGCTGGTATCTCCACATAGCTGTCCAGTCCCACAAAACCTGCTGAAATGTCCACAGTAGCAATGCCATTTGAATTTCCCTGAAAATACGCATAAAATAGTAAATATCCAAATACCTCCAAAGATACCCTAAAAATACATTAGAATGATATTAATTATTGCACCATTAAGGACCTACTCTTTAAATGGTTTATAGTACAGCTATATTCTTTACATCTGAATTCAATAAAACAGCTTTTAATTAGAATTTACAGTTTAACAAAGGCCTAAACAGCATGCTATTTTGCGAGTCTTATTTTGTCTGCAAACTAACATGCCTATTGTTTAAGAAGTTAGCTTAAAAGCAATAATTTTAAAATAAACACCTCTACTTGCTGTTTTCAGACACATTAATGAAAAATATGCATCTTTTGTTGCACAAGGTTCAAGCACAAGATTTTAGGTCTGATGCCTAAAATTACACCAGGAAATAAATATTTCTTGCCCTTAGAGACAGCAGGACTCTAATTTAGAGCTGTAATGGAACATTACATCGCCCACCTGCCTGCCTCATGGCACAAGTTCCTGCATGTAAACAGATTAGGACAGGCAAATTTAGAGGTTTCTCCTTCTCAAGTCTCCTTCTCAAGTCTCTATACCACATAAGATTCAAATAGAAGTCAGTCTAGATAGCCTGAATCATCAATAAAAGGCATTTAAACCTCCAAGAGAAAAAGAGAAGGAACATACAGCAATTAAAGTACCAAGAGCTGTCAAAGTCTGGTATGTTTTATTCAGTTTTCTTTTTCAGTGACCAGGACCACTAAATAACAAGGAACAATGTAAAATTGAAGGAAGTGTTTTCCATTGAAAATTCATAAGTACTTAACTTTACCTAAATACTTATAGTAACAAACACACCCTTTGATTAAGGCAGAATATTTCTTAAATTAACAGGTCACAGATAGGTTTCCTCAGATAGTGAGACAGCTCTCAGATATTCTTGCTGTACCTTGAGAAACTGATTGGTTTCTACAGTAGTGATATTCTAACAGCAATCAAGCCCTCTTTTTCCACCTACAGAACCCCAGAACAACACTAATGTAAGGACTGTCACCACCAATAGCCTTTAAGACTCAATCCCAGCAGAGTATATGAAGAGTGGCTTCCCTCAAACCTGGTCTCGGGTCACCTTAGTGACTGCAGTCCTCTTGAACTGCAAGTTACCACAGCAAGGAAGTGCTCTCATCAAATATACACTTCTGTCACAAAGCCCAGAGCACACGGGGAAGCACAAAAGATAGGCAGCTTTTTTAGGCACATTACTAACTAGGCACCAGCAAAAAAACCTCAATTCCTGAGACAGATCTAAAATCTAAGAGAAAAGAGGCATCTGTGTTGACAGAACCATTTAGAGCTCATTCTAAGTAGTCACCGTCCCAATCAAACCCACCATGAAGAAATCCCCAGAATGTAAGGGGAGCCTGAAGCTGTAAGAGTGCTGTATGGTTGTTAGTCTTCCTCATTTTGACTTTCATCATGCACCAGTAATGTAGTAATTCACTGCATGTAGTAATTCACTGCACCAAGTGTAATCAATTATTGTTATGCTTTTAGTGTAATGTCCAGCAATGCTGGGAGCAAAGCAAAGCACAAAGCACAACCAATGATAAGCAGCTAAAACCAAAAGCAGGTCTGTGTCCTAGAATCTGTAATATGAGATTGAAAAACAAAGCTGTAAAAGAAGGCTACTCTTCATGTTTAATGGTATAGACTGAGATCATGGCGAGAGCAGAAAGGTATGCGTAGCACTTTGAGCGCTGGACAGGGTGCTGCTTCTCAACAAGCTAGGGTTTGATAGGGACAGGTAGGGAGGGAACCTGCTCTCTTTTTCTCAAGTTCCTGTACACCGCAGCAGGTCTTTTGCCCACCACATCTACTTATCTTTCATTCTCCTTCTCCTCTGCATGATTCATGCAGAGTAGAAACGCTGAGACATCAGGTGACCCTTCCTGCTCGTGCCACAAGGAGCTGAAAGGTCCCTTTACACTGTTTAATCCACATGCACATGGTTATCTTTGGCACCTTGGGGCAACTCCCCATGCTACTGTATGTGAGAAAAAGCAAGAATAAACGCAGCGCTGCAGTGCACGTCACTGGTCCTGCAGAACCAGTCCAGGTAAAAAGATGTACTTCCCTCTGGAAGGTAGTCAGGGCAAGTAAGGAACCTCGAACAAGGAATAGGTTGTCCTTCGCCTTAGCTCCCCAAGTCCTGTCCCCAAAGGGCTCACTCCATCTGTCTTTGACTTTGTTTAAGAGTGACATAGCTGCAGAACAAGGATGAACACATTTGGACCCACACACAACTCCAATCACACAGTTAAGTGTCCAAACATCCTACTCCTACCGTGAATCTGGCAAGCCTCATGGATACTACTGCCACTGTTCTACTGGAAGAGCTCTGTTGAGTAGTAAAACACATTTTTTCTTCACATTATATATCTTTCTCCAAGACAAATTTATGTATTTACACTAAATTTTCATAGCTATAAATTCTAATACTCCACACAATAAATAACTGACAATTCAGAGTGCCTCCTTTTATTTGAATGTATCACTCTAGTATTTCAGAAAAGGTTGGCCAGAAAGCTTCTGCTGTCTCCAGACAGACCTTGGAGGTTTCAAGACCCCGAGTCATCTCATTTGACCTCGCAGCTGACACTGTTCTGAAAATGGGGCTGAACTGTTGAGCCTGCTGAAGTACTTTCCAATGTAATTTATCTTACAATGCTTTGAAATCATAGCAAGAAAAAGTTAAAAGTCACTCTAAAATATCACTCACTCCATCTCTTTACTTAAAGGCGAGACAAATTAGCTGTAAATTACTCTAAAAACGTACAAACCTATTCTGGTTTCTTTCACTTACAAAAACCACCAGAAATTGGAACTGTATTTTCTTTCTCCCATTCCACAGATATACTGCTCTAAGCATGGCAACAAAACTCCATGAGACTAATAAACAAAGAAATGGAATTTTTGTTCATTTATGAGCTTTCATGCAAGGAAATGAAAATATTTTTAACAATATTTACTGCAAAATAAGCTTTTTAGGAGCTGATTTATTAAAAAGAAAAAAACCAAGTTATTTATTTCTATTCTGACTGCATTTTAGGGACAAATAGTAATGATAAAGATACAACATACTTTGGGGAAATGACTGCTGAGTTATGAGATGTGGACAGCTCAGGGCTTAGGAGAAAACAATTATTCAAGCTCATTGCAAAATTCATCAAGAGATTCTCAAGCTTGCAATAATATCCTGATAAATAAGTAGTATTTTGACTAAATGTAATAATGTCATCTATTTTTGACAATACTGGAGTATTTTAAACTTTGCTTCACTTCATCAAGTCACACAAAGTGATAAATAAAGCAAAGACCTTAATTACTAAAACAAGACTAGAAAAAAAATTGGGTTTACCCAGCTCCACATTTAATAACAGCACTTTATCCAGACAATCTCTAGAAACCTTCAAGCATGAAGACTGCATAACTTGTATGAGCAACCTTTTCCTCTGCTTACTATTCATAAAAATCTTGCTAAAATGCTGGAAAAATGACATCACACATAGTCTTCCCATTAACTTACAACTGTTTAACAAATTTGCCTTTTAGATCTAAATTCCCAGAGAGCAGAAAGGGACTTCCTTTGCTTCTGCAAAGGAAGGTGAGTGTGGGAAATGAGTGTGAAAACAAGGCAGGCTAGAGCAGTAAGTCAGGACTTTTCAGTGGCATGTCCAGGTCAGGGCTGGATCCAGAGACAAGCCCAGGAGCTGCAAGCCTGTAGTGACAAGGCAAGTCCAAAATTAGGTCAGAAAGCCCAACCATCAGGTCCAAGTGCAGGGCAGGATCAAAAAAGTACACGACAGGCACACACATACCTGCTCACAACAGCTGGGATACAACATAGGCAGTAAAGCATCAGATGAGAACCAATAGACGAGAATAGAAAGAAGGGCCAGGCTCCTCCCTCTGCTTTTCTCCCATTAGCTCCTCTCTCAATCAAGGACATGACCCTGAAGTCTGCTAACTAGACTCAGACAGGAGATGCACTCAGGTTCAGACACAGATGATGTGTAAAACGCAAACCAAGTGTAAGATCAAGGCATTTGTTTTCAACCCACCCTTATTTTTTTTTCCCACTTACATTCAAAATAAAAAAAATAGCTTCCACAACCAGGCACATTATTTTTTTTCCCCCATGTTCATCAGCTGTAGCACCTGCTTAATGAAAAATAGTATCTGTTCCTGTCAGCCTTGCTTATTCTGTACACTTTTTCACAGATCTACTTCCATGAAGTCTTGAAGGACTCTACAATACGTTTCTGAAAGAACAGTGCCTCATTAATTAAATACGCTATCTTGAACAAGGCTATTTTTATTATCATATTCAAAAGGCCATCACTTACAATCCACACTCAGCAAGACAGAGTTACTGCTTTAGTCATTATGTACCAAATTGTCTACCAAAAATTTAATAAAGGCTCAGCAACATGGGCAAGCCTCATTTACTTCATGATCACACCAAGACCTGCAAAAAGTAGTTCTCCAAACCTCTCTCCTATTTCCAGATGGAAGCATTCCGTATTTCATTTATATTTCTTTTCTCCTGCCTCATTTAGCTAGCACAGTTTAAATTTAGTATCCAGTGTGATCTGCATTACCAACAAATTTCAGTGGTTTTCAATTTCTGTATTTCAACCATAAGCCTGCTATTTTTTTGTATGCTACATTAGATCTTTATGCCTGTCTGGGAATTTAAACCCTTGTATTAGTCTGAACTCAGTCAGTTTATTTAATAGAGACAGCTATAGGGACCACAAAAGTTAGAGAAACAAAGTCAAGGAAGCCAGTTAAGTCTATGCCTGCAGTACAAATCATACCTAATAATAGAGTTGTGCTTCCTTCACATCTCTCCCCTGGAATTCGAGCATAGGTATTGCTTGTTCCTGAGGCAGTAAACAAGTGACTACATTACCAAAAGCAAGCTGAACAGAGGTCAGTACTGAAGGCGAGAAATTTGATGGACCCCTCCAGCCTAGCTGTACCTCCTTAATGTTTATTCAGTATCTGAGAACAAACCATACATGCTCTGTCTGAAACACAGCCCTGTCCTAAGTCAGTAAAAACAAAATAACTCAGCACTGATGATCACAGACAGGACAGGTCGTTGCTAAACCTGGGACACCTGAACTGTACTCAGTAAGAACAGTGTCACTTCACTGGGAGGCACAGAAGAAAGACACAAATCGGAAAACTGTCACCAAGCAAAGACCTTCCTGGTTTTCCCACAAGGTAAAGGGGAAAGATCAAATGGCTTATTCAAACAATTAAAATCTCTTACTAAACCGGTATGGGTACATGCAGAGTTCCACCTTCCATCATTCATTTAAGGAAGAGCTGGAAAATGTACACAGCCATGCAGAATCAGCTATAGCCTCACCTGAGTCACTTGCCTATGGTACTTCTGAGATACATAAAGAAGAATTAAAGCTTGAGGGCCTGCATTTGTCGAAGGAGGTGTGAGTAAACAGGGAAAACTGCATTGCCATGAGAAGAGACTGAAATACACCTGAGGGGGAGAGGTTACCTCCCTGCGTTTGGGAAATGGGTGTCCCAGTGCAACAGATAGATTTTTTTATTCCAAATCAGGCACACAAAATGACATAAATATACATAAAAGTTCGCCTGTTGTATATCTAGTATGGATCCTGCATCTACAGTCCAGTGACTGGCAGTTAATTATCAATATATGGTTGTCAGTTAATTATGTATCACTAATAAACTAAAGGAACATTTCAATCCTGATTTTAAGATATATAAACTGAGCACTTTTCCCATTGCAACAAATCATTCATACTCTAGACAGAACTCAAGGGAAGACATTTAAAGACATTTAAATACTTTAAAAAAAAAAAAAAAAGGAAGAGTTCGGTTTTGTACGTTGCCAGCTTTTTGATTTTCCCAGATAATGCAGATCAGAATGCCATACTGAGAAAAACAATATAAAAGAGGCATGAAATTACACATCATTTCTGGAAGCAGTTCCTTCCATCCTTGGAAATATGGACCCAGACTGGAAAAGCTATTCTCAGAATAAACAGAGAGAAATTTACAAATTGAAGAGAGAGCATTTATTAGATTTTGAGGCACCTTCGTAGCCTCTGTAATTTATGAACTACTAGCTTGACCATTCTACTTTTCTATGTTAATATTCTGCATATCAGATAACTGCTTTGAATTGTGGGGGAAAAAAAAGTCCCTCTTACCCTTGTATGATTCAATTTGTTTCTTTCCCTACTTTCAGAACAGTTCTTTCATCAGAGAATAAAACAACAAGCAAACATCTAAAGACAGGTATTTTGGTCAAACTCTTAATCTCCATCCTAAAAAGGAATCTAACATAAATGTACTTAAAACATTTTTAAAAGAGAATCAAAAACTTGTTCTCTAAGGAGTGGGAGGGAGGAGTTGGGAAAGAAAATTCCATGTGTCTTGACCCTTAAAAGCTCTTGTTTCACTAGCAGAATTGACTTCTCTATTTCTCAAACATTTCTAAGATGTTCTGAAATTAGAAAAAACAAAAAGAGAAATAGAGACAATAGAGGAAATTTTTCCTGTTCTATTACAATTCGTCATTTTAATCATCTTGGGCATCATGAATAGGCACACGCCTTAATTTTGTGCATGGATACACAAAAAAGTCTAGAAGACTGTTAGCATGTTCTTCTGAAATTGATACATTTTTAAAGGGTCCTGTGATAAAACAACTTAATAGTTCCTCAAAATTTTTATTAAGCCATTGCTAAGTCAAAATAATCTTTTCAAAGCTGTAGCTTTGGGACATGTAATTTTGGGACACAAAAAGGCAACTTCTTATCTGGGCCTGCTCTATTTCATACAAAGTAGCATGGGAAATATTATGGGGCAAAAAGCTTTGCTGTGCTTCTAACAGAAGCTTTGATAACTATCACCCAGATCAGATCATTGTCCTGATCTTACAGTGACAGGACATGCACAAAGACCCATTTAGAAATCTGGCTCATAGCAGAGCAATAGAGAATTTCTCATTGATGAGATTTGGATGCTGTGACTCAGCAACATGTCTATGTGGAAGAAATGCCCTTGTCAGAACTAATTTTTCAAATATCCTAAAGTTTACTGAAATCCATATCATACTGAATGTAATTTCCAAAGGGAACACTCCTAGAAGAAATGTCAAAATTGCCAGCAGAATGGTGAGTCCTAGGCAGGTGCTCAGAAACTGCAGGATGGGCAAAAACACAATTTGCAGACAAGTAAAATGGAAATCCCTTCTTCTAGTCTTCTAAAAACAAAAAAAAATTCCTCAATTGCAAGGGTAGTTGAAACTGCAAAACACTCGTCATGAAAAAGATCAGTCTTTCCCATAACACCAGTTTAAGACCACTAGAAAGCTAAAACAGGTGTTACCAGATCCTGTTATCTTCTATTGGTCTTGCATAAATATATTTTTATTGGTGTAGAAAAAACCCCTTTGACACAGCACAGCCAAATGAAAAGATGTATCAAGCTCTTGATAGCTCTAACAGCTTATTTCTGGAAGATGCTTATAGCTGCTTCAAAGTTAATGTAAATTCTTCCAGAAAAGTTAGTCCCAAATTTTTGGCATTATTCAGAGCAGAAAAGACACATTTAATCTGCCATATCACACTTCCAAAACAAAACTGTTACTTTAAGAAGCTTTTGTTTTCTTTTCCATCATGCCATACTGGCTGAAGATACATGGGCTACATTTATCTAAGGTACTCCCAACTCACAAGCTCTTTTAAGCATCTCCTCAGGCAAACAAATGGATGCAGTCCAGACTAGGAAGCTAGACACTCATGTGGACTGGAAACTGTTCAAATGTTGAACTCACAGGGCTGCCATCAGCAGCTTGGAGTCCATCTGGAGGCCGATCACTCGTGATCAGCCACAAGGATTGACACTGGGGCTCATACGGTTCAACACCTTTACCAACAACCTGGGCAGTGGGATGGAGTTCTCTCAGAAATTCCACACACAGTACAGAACTGGGGGAATGGTAGATAGAGCAGATGGATCTGCTGCCATCAGAGGTGCCATCAGAGGCGCCTCAACAGGCTAGAGGAATGAAATGACAAGAAATTCAGCAAGTGCACCTTTGAGAAGGAATAAAACCGTGCCTTTGGTCACACTGGGAACTAACCATATGGAAAGCAGTTTGGAAGAGATCAGCCAGCCATTGTCCTTTTTGTGCAAAGACCAACAGCATCCCGGACTCCATTAAGGGAGAGCCTCACTAGCTGTTTAAGGGAGATCTCCATTCTCTCTAATAAGTAGGGGTGAGATCCACTCATTTTTTGTGGTGGCTGGGTCCAGTTCTGGGATTGTCACCATGACAAAGCCAAAAAAAAGTCCACTGAAGCACCACAGATGATGGTGGGAACAAAGCACATGTCATACAAGCAACTCCCTGTCTCTTTTTACTCTCAAGAGGAGAAAGCTCAGCAGGGATCATAATGTGTATAAATACCTGGTGAGGGGAAGTACAGAAAACATAGCCAAATTCTGACTTTCTCCGTTACCCGATAGAGACCAGCAAAGGGATGAAAAGCAAAACACAGAAACAGAAACACAAGAAAAAGGTTTTTTACTGGCTAGGGTGGTCAAGCCCTGGACCAACTGCCCAGAGAGCTTGCAGAGTCTTCCCCCTGTTATTTGAAAAACGGAATCTACACAGTTCAGACCAACCTGGTCTGTTTGACCTGCTGTTTCATGGGTCGGGTTGAACTACATGATCTCCAGAGGCATCTTCCAGCTTCAACTCTCCTCTAATTTCATGGTTCTGTGAAATTCTCAGCCAAGTGTACCAAGAATTCAAGATCACGGAAAACAATTATGAAACATTTGCTCCTTTATGAAAAAATCTGAAGCATTTTTATTAGCTTCTTTTCCACAACTAGGATTTTCTTTCTAGCCTCCCCACCATTAAATTTCTGGCAGCTGTTTTTGTTTGGTGCCTCAGTTCAGAGACGGCTCTGACTTCAGCAGTTTGCCACCTGCACTGGGGTGCTCTCAGAAGGTTGTAACTAAAGCTGATTGCCTGAACAGTAACATTCAAAACATGCAAAAGCCCCTCAACCAAGACATGCTATGCCCTCTGAACAGGAAAAGTGGGTAGGAAGAGATAAATCATGATATCCCTGTATCAGCAATTCTCTATCTAGACATATACTACACAATCAAGCCAACCCTCTATTTGCAGTTACAATACCCTAAGCTTGACCAGAGTTTTAACATCCCCAGCCAGGCTTCAGAGGTAAAGTCAACAGAAGTCACACAATGAAATTTTGCAAACCCCATCTCTTAAACCTGATTATTCCCAGGTTAACAAATGCCCTCTTTAGACAGCCTGCTATGCTAAGGTTCCAGCATTACTATAAGTAGAAAGATCCTCTCCAGCTTCAATGCAAATCAAAGTTTTTTGTGGAATAGCAACCTTATTTGCAATGCAGAGAACTAGGTTATTGAAGTTAGTAAGGCTCCTCAGGAAAGAAGGTATCATTTGATATAATAAGAAGGAAAATTAGTTCTGGTTGTCGTAAGAGATATTACATGTTACAGCACTTCTCTTCAGTCTTAAACAGTATATAGACCTATTGCAAACCTCAAGAACCAGTGACAAAAGTCATCTGCCTTTTACTGGTATTAATCAACTCAGATAATATTTTGAAATAAATTATCACCTGGAAAGTACTTACAAGGCCCATTAACAGACCAAAATCATCCTGGTATAGATCTCTGATCCTTGTAACATTTCTGGAAATCTACATTGAGAATAAGACACTAAGGTATGCATCCTTCCCTGATTCTGAAAACAAAACGTTAATAAAGCATTTATAAATGAAATCCTTCTGAGAACTCAGTAAACTCTTCCTCTGTAATATTTAGTTAGCATTCTATTTACAATGGACAATATTTCGTTGAAAAACTATTTCCCACCTCTGCAGCAGAGAGAGTATTCAGCTTACCTGAAAATAGAAGAAAGCTTGGCCAAACCAGTAGTGCATGATAGTAATCTGTGCTGCATCCAGTTTCAAAGGTATCCAAATATATTTTGTCATCATTGTCTGAATCAGCAGACAAAACACCAAGACTGGTAAATTGTGAGGTCTAAATAGAAGAGCTGCTAGTAGAACCAATCCACTATATACTTCCCATAATCCTGTGCTCTTCGTGCTGGAGTCTGAAGAAATAACCTGTGACTTTAGTAAATCTTTAGTGCCAGTGAAGACTATGCCAAGAACAAAGACATAAACAAAACGAGCTTCAGTAATCCCCCTAAAGAGAAAATAAAATTGAAAAAAAATTAATAAATAAAAAAACCAAAGATAAATAAAAAAAAGATTAGTTACTTACTAATACCTACTTCAGAACCTTTCAACCAGTTCTGTCAAATAGGTTAAAACCAAGGCTAGTATTTTTCATATCCCTAAGCAATTCCGTTACAAAAAAAAAAAAAAAATGTATGTTTTAACTTGTAAGTGCAATTAGCACTTACACTATCTTCAAACCACCTAAAAATTCCTTTGCCTCTTAGTTTCCAGTGAAAGCCAGCATCTGAGGGAAACACAGCATGTTGCCCACAAAAGCTGACAAGGACAAGGACCAGTAAGCTTAAAAACTGTAACCTGCTATTCTAGAAGTGAAAGGTCTGAGAAACTAAGACTGAAAAGGACGACAGCAAGTCATCTGGTCCAACCTTCCTGCTCAAGGCTCAAGCAGGGTCATCCTAAAGCACATTGTACAGGATTGTGTCCAGACAGTTCTTGAATATCTCCTGTGAGGGAGACTCCACAACATCTCCATGCAATCTGTTCCAGCATCTGGTCACCCTCACAGTAAGGAACTTCTTCCTCATATTCAAGTGGAACTGCCTGTGCACCACTTTTTGCCCATTGTCTCTTGCCCTGTTGTTTGGCACCACCAGGAAGAGCCTGGATCCATCTTTAGACAGCCTTCCTTCAGAGACATTGCTGAAGTTGTCTCTCAGTCATTCTCTTCTCAAAGTTTAGCAGGCCCAGCTCCCCAAGCCTTTCCTCATAAAAGGGATGATCCAGCCTCCTAACCAATTTCAGAGTCCACCTCTCAACTCCCTCTAGGAGCTCCATGTTTCTCTTGTACTGAGGAACCCAGAACTGGACACAGCATTTCAAATGTGTCTCATCAGGGCTGAGCAGAGGGACAGGATCACCTCCCTTGAACTGCAGGCAATGCTCTTCCTAATGCACCCCAGGATCCCACTGGCCTTCTTGGCCCCCAGGAAATACTGCTGGCTCATGGACAGCTTGTTGTCCATCAGGACCCCAGGTCCTTATTCCTCAGAGCTGCTTCCCAGCAGGTCACTCCCCATTCTCTCCAGCCTGTCAAGGTCATTATGAAGGGCTACACAGAACTGCCATTCAGCCAGGACCTAAGTGTCCACTCATCCAGTCCACACTTCTAGAGCTTGTCTCTCAGGGTATTGTGAGAGACAGTGTTGAAATCCTTGCTGAAGTCAACATCCACTGCTCTCCCCTCATTCATCCCTGCATTTGTTTCATTGCAGATGGCAGTCAGGTTGGTCAAGCATAATTTATTTATTGAATCCATGCTGACTATTCCTGATTACCTTCTTGTCATCCATATGGATAGAGGAGGCCTCATTTCAGAACGAGGTGCTCTCCCTCATCTTTTCAGAGACTGAGGTAAGGATGACTTGATTGTAGCTTCTAGGATCATCCTCCTTGCCCTTTTTGAAGACTGGGGTGACATTTTCTTTCTTCCAGACCTCAGGCACCTCTCCTGATTGCCACGACTTTTCGAAGATGATCATTAGAAGACTCACTATGCCCATCAGCTCCCTCAGCACCTGTGGATGCTTTGCATCAGGACCCATGAGTTTGTGGATGTCAGATTTGCCTACATATTCTCTAACACAATTGTCCTTGACCAAGGAAAGTTTTCCTTTCAACATTCTTCCACCGTGGTCTCCTGGGTCAGAGATCCCTGTCTGGTCTTGTCAGTGAAGACCAGTACCAAGAAGGCATTCAGTAACTCTGACTTGTCTGCATTCTCTGTTACAGGGTCCTGTGCTCCATCTAATAAAGGGCCTACATTATTCCTAGTTTTCCTTTATTCCTAGTTTTTCATGTATTTTAAAAAGCTCTTTTTGTTGTCTTTGACATCTTTGGCCAGATTTAGCTCCAGATGAGCCTCAGACTTCCTTGTCTCATTTCTACCTTCTCTGAAAACCTCTCCATATTCATTCCAAGTGGTCTGACCTTGCTTCCACCTTCTGTGTATTTCTTGCTTATACTTCAGCAATGACAGGAGCTCTTTGTTCATCCACACAGGTCTCTTACCCTATTTCCCCAATTTTTTGCTCATTGGGATGTGTCATTCTTAAGCCTGGAGAAAATAACCCTTGAGTATCAGCCATCTCTCTTGTACGTCTCTTCCCTGCATGGCCAGTTCCTATGGGATTCTTCCAAGAAAATCCCTAAAGAAGCTAACATTAGCTCCCCTGAAGTCCATGGTTGCTGGTTGTCCTGCTCCCTCTTTGCCCAACATTGAACTCCAAAATCCCACGGTCACTACAGCTAAGGCTGTCCTCAGCCTTCACATCTCCAACAAGGCCTCTCCTGTCTGTTCTTATGAAGTTGAGCAGCACAACATTCCCTGAGCAGCACAGCATTCCTTGTGGGATCCTCTGCTACCTGTACCAGAATGCTGTCACCAGTGCTTTCCAGGAACCTCCTGGACTGTTTGTGCTTTGCTGTGCTGCTTCTCCAGCAGATGTCAGGGGAGTTAAAGTCCTCCACAAGAACCTGTGACTTAGAGGCTGCTTCAAGCTGCCTGTAGAAATCCTCATTCACTTCTACCTGATCAGGTCGCCTGTAGCAAACACCCACAACAATGCCACCCTAGTCTGCCCTTTTATCCTGACTCATAAGCTCTCAATTCTCTCATCATCCACCCAGAGAGAACTCAATACACTCCAAGTGCTTCCTCACATAGAGGGAAGCTCCACCAATGCCCCTTGTCTGTCTTTTCTAAGCCATGTGTGGCCCTTCGTGACAACATTCCAGTCAAATGAGGTATCCCACTACGTCTCCATAACAGCAGTAAGATCAAAGCCCTTTGACTGCACACAGATATCTAGTTCCTCTTGTTTGGTCCCCATACTGCATTCACTGGCATGCAGGCACTTTATAGAAGTATTTGACTGCATCAATGTCCCAGTGGGGGTAGAAAGGGACCACCCATAGTCCTGTCTTGCAGTTACATTTTTGGCAGCTTGTGCTTGTTCCATGTATCCCTTAGTAAGCCTCCTGTTGCCACTTGGCTGGTTGCTATAGTTCTCCCCTTCCCACACCTTATCTCTGTCAAGCTGTGTCAACATCCACCTTCAAATCTAGTTTAAAGTTCTCCCAATGAGCCCTGCTAAATCCTGAGCCAAGATTTCCCCTTTGAAAGAGGTGGACTCTATTTACTGCCAGCAAGCTCTGTGTCATATAAACTGACCTGTGATAAAACACCCAGAATTCTGCTGGTAACACCAGTTTCAAAGCCAGGTGTTCATCTGCCTGGTTTTCCAGTTTCTTGCCCCATCAATCCCTAAAACTGGTAAGACAAAAGAGAACACAACTGGTGCTCCACACCCCTGGACCAGCTGTCCCTAAGGCACTGAGGTCCCTTTTAATCATCTGCAGCCTTGTTGTTGGAACCTGGTCATTTACCCACCTGGAAGACCAGCAGTGGGTAATCATCAGTGGGCTGCACCAGGCTGGAAAGTTTCTTGGTGATGTCCCTTATCCAGGCCCCAGACAGGCAACACACCTCCCTACAGGATTGGATCCAGCTGGCATATCAGGCATATCTGTTGGCATATCAGGCCCTCCATTCCTCCCACAGAGGGACTCACCAATGACCACTACCCTTCTTTTCCTTAACTGAGGAGGTTTTGTTGTGGCAGGTAAACTGCTCTGCCACAGGCAACCTGATCAGCCTGGATGGAGCTTCAACCCCATCCTCGCTTCTCAGGTCCTCATTTTCCTGCTTCTCAGATTCCAGAGCCTCCTGTCTACTGCATACAGGTACTTGAGGAGGTGGGGGAGGTCAGGAGGGGTTTCACCTGTCACCCCAAGCAGAAGCCCCTTTTCACTCCCCTCCATCTCAAAGGAGCCTTCCTTCTGGGTGGTGGTGAGTGTGTAGGGGGTCTGTGGCTCCTTGTGCAGTGGATGCCACGTCTGTTTGCCTGAGGCATGGCAGAGTGTAGCTTCACCAGTCAATCTCTTCCTCAGAGTCCCTAACACTTCACGTGTCAGTTCTACCACTAGGCTGAGCAGATAATTGCACCTCACAGTGCTGCTCTCCCTGCTGCCCTGAGACAGCAACACCAGGCTCTGGTACTCCCTGCAGCCTGAGATCTGGACCACGGCAAGCTTTTATGGGTGCTCCATCTGGGTCACCACATCCTTTGTGGTGCACTAAGAGGAAGTAGCTTTTTTCCAAGTGGACACCATACCTGAGCTCTCTTGGTGAGGTGATGACCACCAGCTGAGCTAAGTGCATGAGCTGGCAGTGCCTCAGCTCCTGTCCTGCTCATGCTGCCTGCACAAACCGCTGCACCGTGTCCCAGCTGAATGCACCATGCCCTGTTTGCCCACTTTATTCATTTGGTGTAAAGCCATGTGGCAGGACTGATGAATGTTGACTGAATCTGAACAAAGTGGGACACTGATTTAGGTAAATGGTCAACGAATTCTGACAATTTATTTCTTTCAT
>JAWWMU010000121.1:28865769-28877693 GCA_035048155.1 Cinnycerthia olivascens
AAAGTATTTGGTTACAAAACCAGGAAGAGTCCTCTCCATTTTCATCACGCTGAACTTTAGAATAATTTTTCTCTCCTTTTTTGGATTTTCAGATAGGGAGATCATAACAAAGTGGCTCTGATAACCTGGAGATTTCCACAGAAAAGCAATGGAAAATCAGCTCTCTGATCCTTGTTCATTATTGATGAGGATATTCATTTGTCCACAAAAATAGCAGCAACATGATGCAAGAGCTGTAGACTGTGGCCAATACCAAGAAGTGGAAGATGAACCAGTTTCCATTAAGCTGCAGCATTAAAAGACCTCTAGGGATATGAAGGTCTCAGCCTTCAATGGGCAATTTCCTCCATGACTTAAGGACGAACCAAAAAAGCAATATTGTCTATTAATCCTTCTTATTTCTTTGATTCCGCATGCTTTTCAGAGCTATACCTAGAGACATTTGTTATTGTTCAGGTGTGGAAAGAGAAGAAGGGGCCATTGCTCTCATAGCCTCAACATCAGGGACAGAGAACACCACTTTTAGCATTAACTTTTCTCTAAGGATGGGTATCTGACAGATGTCTCCAGCAGCCTAGGCTGTTAAGTAGCTACAGCCTCACCTACATCCTGGACACGTCCTGTAAGAGGAACGATGGGTCTTAGGCTGGAAACATACATCATACAAGGGGACAGTCAGGGCTCAGCAGCAACCAACACAGCCATCTTGTAGCCTCCACTAACACAAAAGCAGCAAATTCCCTGTGAGCCACCTGGAGATAGAATCATACCCCTGGAGTTGAACTGAAGCAGCCCCTTGGCCCAGGTTATTTGCTCCATCTGCAATACTCCTTGCTTGCACCCCACCCTGCATTGATTTCTCTCCCAGCTAAAGTGCTCTTTCATGTCTGCAAGGCAAAATGCTTGTGTCTTTTCACTAGAGCAGAAAATAGGTTGTGGGCAGACTTTGGAGATGAGCAGTTTAAAACAGAACTCTCCCTGTGGGTTATGCTGACACAAACTGTAGCAGCAGATGCATAAAGCTCTTTCCTCTATTATCCTTTTCTTTCAAACTGCTCCAGACATTTCAATCACTCTCTGCTTCTTCGAGTTCTGCCAAATTCCCATTTCTGTTCTGTCATTGAAGTGTTTGACCCACTGCCAGTGGAACAAAAAACACTGGACCCAGATTCATGACCCTTGCCAGTAGACCCCATAATTGCCTGAATCCAGACACTCTCTCAGAAACAACAAAAGGCTCCTCTGAACCTTGTGTGTCAGCCTGCTTGTGTATCAAGCCCCACCATCTTGAGCATTAGGATGTTTGAAGTAAACAAAAATTAAAAAAAAAGAAAATGCTTGGGTTTAAGCTTTGCTTATCCAAGAAAAGTAAAACTCTTGCTGAGAAATTATGAAGGCGATCAGGAGCAATCAGCATGGATTCACTAAAAGTAAATCATGCTTGACTAACCTGATTGCTTTCTATGATGAAACAACTCCCTGGATGGACAAGTGGAGAGCACTGGATATTGTCTACCTTGACTATAGCAAGGCTTTCAACACTGTCTCTCTCACAATATCCTTGTAGGAAAACTCAGGATGTTTGGATTGGATGAGTAGACAGTGAGGTGGATTGAGACCGGGCAGAATGGCATATCCCAAAGAGTTTGTAGTCACGGGGTCCAGTTGGAAGCCTGTCACTGGTGGTGTCCCCCGAGATTCCATACTGGACCCAGTGTTGTTTAATTTATTCATCAAAGACTTGGATGAAGGCACAGAGGCCTCCCGTGAGCAAGTTCCCTAATGACACAAAGCTGGGAGGAGTGGCCAATATCCCAGAGGGATGTGCAGCCCTTCAGAAGGACTTGACAGGCTGGAGGGATGGGAAGAGAAGAACTGTTTGAAATTCAACAGAGGCTGTAGCAGGGTCCTGCACCTGGGGAGGAACAACTTCCAACACCAGCACAGGCTGGGGGTGAGCTGTGTGGGGAAGAACCTGCAGTTCTGGCAGGCAAGCTGTCCATGAGCCAGCAGTGTGTCCTGGGGGCCAAGAAGGCCACTGGGATCCTGGGGTGCATTAGGAAGAGCACTGCCAGCAGGTTAAAAGAAGTGATCTTCTCCCTCTGCTCAGCCCTAGTGAGGCACATCTGGAGTGCTGTGACCAGTTCTGGGCTCCTCAAGACAAGAGACTCACAGAGCTCCTGGAGCAGGTCCAGTGGAGGGCAACAAAGACAATGAGAGAACTGAAGCACCTCTTCTGGGAGGAAAGGCTGAGGGAGCTGGGCCTGTTCAGCCTTGAGAAGAGACAACTGAGAGGGGACCTCAGGAATGTCTGTCAGTATCTGAAGAGATGGTGTCAAGAAGATGGAGCCAAGCTCTGCCTGGTGGTGCCTAGCTGCAGGCAGGAGTCTGCCTGTTGACAAGAGGCAACACAGGAACACAGGAAATTCTACCCAAACATGACGAAGAATTTTTGTACTCTGTGGGTGGCTGAGCACTGGAACAGGTTACATGGAGAGGTTGCAGAGCCCTTTTCTCAAGATATGCACAAGTTGTCTGGGCACATTCCTGAGTATTGTGCTGTGGGGGACCCCGCTTGAGCAGAGTGATTGGACTAGATAACCTGCAGTGATCCAGTTCTACTTTATCTAATCTATGATTCTGCTATTATAAAAAATACTGGCCATTGAATATGGTATGCATTCACAACACAAATTCAGTTGTTAACACATAGAAAGCCAAAGCATAACTTTCAGAAACTCGTATCTCACTGAAACTTATGTTATGGATGAATATTCACACTTATATGCATTTTTTCTTAAAAATAGATATTTAATTTCACTTCAGACTAACAGAACTTGCTATTCCCCTGCAATTTAACTTGAAAGGTAACGATAACTTCAGTACAAAAGGTCAATTTGGAAATTTTTATATAACTTGCAGTTCTTCCCTTCTTAGCTGAAAGTAGGGTGAAACATCTGCTGTATAGTTTCAGACAAGAAAGGTTAAACAATAACTGGTATCACAAAGACTTAGCTTACAGATCTTTCTCACTCCTCGTAGATGAATAGTGTATTCTACTTGGAAAAAAAAACACTTTATTTTTTGTTAAGCCTTTTTGGCAAAAGTACATTATTAAATCCAGAAACATTTTAGAATTTATTTCAAATGAATGAAGGTGAATGAAGTCTTTCTATTCATAATTTGTATAGATATGAAAGAATCGTGCTTACTGTTTGCAAGTCTCTTATCATACAAGACACTTCCTCATCTACTGTGGACTGAATTCAAAGTGAGAATTTAAAAAGGCAATGTTTAACTCAAAACATCCAGTCTGTTTTCCCAAGACTTCTAGCAGACCCCAAGGCATGCTGACCCTGCTATGCAAGGGGGGCTTGCAGGGATCTGCTAGAAAGTACAATTCAGACAGCAGCAAACATCTGAATATCAAGATAGCTGCTAGTGCACACAGAGAACTCCATTTCCTTCCTGTAATTCTTTTTACTTCCCTGTAAAGTTTCTCTTCCAGTATATTTGAAGTAAGAGTTAAATATTCATACATTTGAGGACATCCATAAAGGATCATCTAAAATGAGCTTTAATCAAACTGAGATTTGACATGACATTTTTTTCATTATACTAAAAACTGAAATGAGTGCAAGCTATATTTTGAAACATAAATAAATTCCCTCCACATCTTCTGCTGCTGTTCTGCTCCCTTTTCATGCTTCCTGACTAGTCTCTCTCTTCATTCCTTTTAGCATTTTTATTTCATTCTCATCTATTTCTTTCCATGCTAGCTGCCCACCAAAACCATTGTGTCCATGTTATGAAAGATAACTTTTAGTCAAACCCTCATGAATGAATGATTTAAAGATCTTGCAGACAGGAATAAAATACTATGGTTGCCAAATTTCATTTGGGAACTCCAGTTACATTGGTTCAGTGGCACATTTATATGCAGGAAGCATAAAATAAGAAGGGTCATGGACACTAAGTTGTTGGAGAAGCATTTTAGTAACAGGCAGGTAATACTGGCAAGTCATTCCTGTATGGGGTACTTATAAGACAAAATTGAAGCAAAATCCAAAGCAAGCTTGCCCACCTGCACATTTCACAAAGCACTAGCAATGTTTTACTTGCATAGTATTACACTAGCAATTTGTGCTTCAGCCTGACTACCATCTTGTCACAACCAGATGGATAAGCTTTGCAAGCATCTGTTTGACTTAGTTCCAGTCACAGGCAGCAATCATTTAAAAATAGTTATAAGGGAAGAAAGAATAATGTAAAAGTGAATTCTTCAGTTTCAATATATAAATGTCCCAGTAAAAGTCAAATTATTTTAATCTAATACAAGTTCAGGATCAGTCACAAATTGAAAAGCTTGGACTCATTTTAATACCACCACCCAACTTGCTCTCAAACATGACTCTTCATTGCACTGTAAAATTTCTTTCAAAGAAAAGGTCCTTGTTTATCATTCAACTATGTGTTCAGAAAGTCAGAACATGAGGGAAGCATGGCTAAATACCTAGGGCTGCCTATCTGCACTGAGGTATGAACTCGCTCAGAAAACCTAAAGTGTAAATACTTCTTCTTTTGGCTTTTTATTTTTTGCTAGCTACTTGTATTCTCATTTTTCAGACTTTTTCTTTAGCTGAATGTATCCACATCTACCAAAAGAAAATCTCATGCCTTGCATTACAATTTATTAGCATGTTTCAAAAAGACATGTTTTTAAATAATAAAGCCCTTAGTCAAGCTTCAAGTTTCTTACGAAAAATTTAATTTACTTCAAGATAGGTTTAAGTGTGAGGATTCTTTTGTACCTCAATAAAGCAAAGCTCAAGTCTCATTAAATATTGTACAACCTCTTAGTTTGAAAATGTATGTTTATATAACCAAACACAGGATGAGGGGGAAGTTACTGACTTGCCTTCATTCTGCTCTTTATTTATTAACAGATATATTTGAAACATACTTAAAGATGAAAATAAATTTTTGTGTACTGTTACAGTTTGCTCTTAACATTGGAGCAGCTGAATCCAGCAAAATCCATGGCTTCTTTATGAAATAGCTTGTAAGGTCATTCTGCCTTCCTATCTGACTGCAATTCAACTCATCTTTGACTTCATCTCACTGTGTTAAGAAGGAAACTAATATTCCACCAAAAATGAATGTGTATTTTATGATATAGCTTAAAAAATGGATGAGTTTTTTCCTGCTGTGACTGACTCAGTCATCATCCTCATGGTCCCAACAGCTGGTGCTCTCTCTCCCCTGTGCTGTAAATTACAGTACTGGACAGGAATGCCAGGTTTTCCCTTTCAGTAGAGCTTACTGGTTTTGACCTCAAGAGTTGAAAATAATACTTGTTTTTTTTTTAAAAAGCTGCAAGGCTTATACTATGCTTGCAAGTATTTTCAAGTAGATCTTTCACTTTAAACTGAAGCCCCAGTCACAGGCATTTCTCTTAGCATCAAACTGAAATGTTATGATCCAGTAGTTGTTACTAGATGAGAACCTGCATTGAAAAGCTTAAAACTGCAGCAGCAGTTTCAATATGAGTGATGTCCAATAAGCAAATGTGAGTGATGTGCAGCTGACTCCAACTATCTTCTGGGGTTTCTTTCCCTCAAAAATCTGGCAGCAGACCTTGTCTGTGGAATTCAGAAATTATATAGCCAAAGGGCTGTCAGCACAACTCTGATGAGTGTTCAGATGTCCTACAAATAAAGATCAAAAGGCTCTGAGCAAGGTGAGATAAAGAAGATTGCTCAGATCTGTGTCCAGTCAGGTCTTGAATGTTCATAAAGTCTCCACAACCTCTCTTGCCAACTCATTCCAGAGTTCGACAAATCTTACCTAAAAAGCTTTCCTCTAAATTTTTTGTGGGGACCACCAATTAGACCCTGGTTCCATATTGTTTATTCCCTCTCATCACGTATTACCTACATTGATAAGACCCCTTTTCTGAACAGTCCTAGCACC
Organism: Cinnycerthia olivascens; assembly: GCA_035048155.1. NCBI lineage: Eukaryota > Metazoa > Chordata > Aves > Passeriformes > Certhiidae > Cinnycerthia > Cinnycerthia olivascens. Next base: position 28,871,743 of record JAWWMU010000121.1, read on the forward strand.
CTCAGCACCTCCTCTTACAACAGACATTCCAACCCCTTCACCACCCTTTGACCATGCACTGCACTCAGTGTTATATCCACTAAATTATGGTGCTGAGAAGCCCAGCACCAGACCCAAGACTCCTGATGTCTGCTCACCACAGCTGATACAAGAGGCAGGACTGACAAGCTTATGACTGTCCTCCTAATGCCACCCTGGATGCTATTGCACTTCCTTTCACAAGGGTGCTCTGCTGCCTGATGTTCAAATTGGTATCCCCAGTTACCCTGTGGTGGTTCTTCCAGCTGTTTCCAGTCAGTCAAAATCCAATCTGCACTAGGACATTGGGATTACTTCTTCCCAGGTGTAGGATTTGGCATTTTCCTTTGCTGAACCATAAGAGGTTCCTGTCACCTCTTTCTCCAGCCTGTCAAAATGCCTCTGAGTGGCAGAGAATTGCATCAAGCACTTCTCTCAGATTGCTATTGTGTCCTTCCCTTGCTGAGATGCCACTTTGTCCCACTGGCCAGATCATTGATGAAGATGTTAAATAGTTCTGGCTTGACTCAAGCCCTGTGGTTGATCACAATAGCCTTCAGGGGGACCTTGTGCTGCCGATTGCATTCACATGAACCCAGCAGCTGAGCCACTTTTCAGTTCACCTCACTGCCCAGTTATCTCACCTGAAATGCAACAGAGCACCACATGAGCACCACGAATGGTGAATGCAGGAATGCAGGATCCTCTACCTGTCTGAAAAGCTACAAATTCCTTACAATCCAACTGTCTGCACTAGATGCCCATATAATATTGCCCATGTTGGTCTGTGACCTAATCCTGACCCAAAAGTTCTCAGCTCACAGGCACAGCTACATGCCTGTCACCCCTCTCTCACATAAATCAATTTTCCCTCCCAACATTCCCAATTTACAATTCAGGCTGGAAGGCTGCATTTAAGATTATCTCGTTCATTGGCCAGCACTGTTAATGGAGACATCTTTCACTAGATTAACACTCATTATTGGTTTCCAATTAGACATTAAACAACCGACTTCACAGACATGCAGCCAATTTCTTATTCATTACAGAGTCCATTTGTCAAGCCATATCACTCTAACAACAGCAGCCGGAATGTTCAGGGAGGCCTTACCAAAGGCCTTGGAGAAGTCTAAGGTAGATGACACATCTTTGTCCACTGATGTATTTATTTCATCAGAGAAGGACACTAAACTAGCCAGGCACAATTTGCCCAGGGCAAAGTAGTGTCAGTCACTTCCAATAACCTTTTAGTCTTCCATGTGTTTTGATATGTCTTCCAAGAAGATATGCTTTGTGATCTTATCAAGCACAAAGGAGAGGCTAACTGGTTAAGCAGTTCCCAGAATCCTCCTTCTTATCTTTTTTAAAAAGAGGGCAACCTTCTTGAACGTGAATCCTTATATTATATGATTACAGATTATATACTGAATGCAATAACTTCTCTGCAAGGTAACCTCTTCCTAGGGGAATCCTGACAGATGTCTAATGTGCCTGTAGTGGGATAGCAGGATGGTATTTATCTTCACTTAAAAGCCATGCAAAACACATGGCCATTCATGCATGCTCTCAAGTTACATATATTAGTCACTGAGTTAGTGACATTGTCTTTAGCATTTCTAAGCCTGAAGTATCCACATCAATCAAACAACACTAAACAAACAGAAAGTACTGTTTCCCTGCCAGTCTTAACTGAACAGACCAAAGCATTAACCTATAGCCTTGCACATCTAAGACACTCCAAGAAATACACAATCTCTCTAAGAAGGCTACAGAAACAGTGGAAATTGACATTAAGACTCTGTAAATAAAGCTACCTTTACTTGGACCTAGACTTGCACTATTGAGACCTTCTGTGACTGAAAGGAGAGAAAGTCATTGTGGACGCTTTGCGTCCCAAACTCCTTCCAGTAAGGCAGCACCTCTAATAAGTTTGCAGTCACAAGCAAGCAGCATAAAAAATTCGCATATTTTTGTCCTCAGCAATTCTGACTTTCATTTCTCAGATGAAAGCTACAAGTTGAAATTAAGCTGTTCCCAGACAAAAAAGTAAAATGAAAATGAAGATATAAACCAGAAGCTGGTAGAAACTCCAATCTGTTTCACCAGTGTTTGCAGAAATAGTCAGATGGAATTTTGTGATGGAATTTTCAGCAACACAGTCATATCCTGAAACCCCTCAAAAGGGCAAGTTCCTCACTTGACACAACTGGGTTAAGTGGAGGAATCTGTGCAGAAAAATAATGTCAGAAGAGATGAAGCATGGGTCTTGCTATAGGCATGTTGCTGCAACAAGTGGAATTTGTTTTGTTGAGATTCCTGGACAAGGTTTAATTGTGATTAGAAGCTATGATGTTGAAAGATAATTGATTCTTGACCTAGAATGCTCATTTTCCTAAAATTTATGTTGCTATCCACTTTAATTATTCCTAGCTGTAAAACAACTCTGCATTCTCATCTAATTATTTTAATAATTCAACAGATTATAAATCAATTGACAAGCTTCGCAGTCACTTTAAGACATCTTCTAATGTCAATGATAAAATATTCTCCTTCACCCTCTGACTCAATTTTTTTCACAAAATTATCATATTGACTTCATTATTTATACTGCAGTTTGTATCATGCTTTCTAATGATATACCAAATTTTGCTAGGTTTGGTTTATTTTTTCTACTTGTTTTTTATTCTTTCCTCCAAATACACACACACACACACACATGAATTTTTAACAAACAGTTCTCTAGGTTCTCATTCCAAGTAAATACATAAAAATGAAATAAAAAGACAACTTACCTAAATTATCTCCCAGCTTTACTTGAAGCATCTTTTTACTTAAACTAGAAAATTCAGTCCATTGTGTTAGCTCTCCAAATAGCTCAGAGTCAGTGCCCTATATAGGACACCTCACAAAGAGCAGTTATGAAACCACTGAGATTTAACTACACTGGCAGTTTTACATTAATCTTACTACATCATTATTTTTGCTCTTTTGCCAACTAGGAATATTAGTAGTCATTAAAAAACTGTATTCAGAAGCAGTGTATCAAAGTAGGTTGCAGCAAAGATTGAATTCAGTACAACTGTTCTGAATACTGCTCTCAAAAGAACAGCTAATTTGCACTGCAGTGCCATACTATTGTATTTAAAAGTCCAAACTGTTTTATAAACAACCTCCTTTTAGTATATCTGTAACAGTTCTTTAGCTAATTTACCTTTCTCATATGCAGGTGTGTTCTCTTGCAGCAATCTGCTAAGCTGAAACCCATTCAAGTGCACAAAACGTAGCTGTTCTCTCATTGTCTTTCCTCCAACAACTGGCAGTATAAGGTTCCCAACACTGTTTCTTGAAATCGGTAGGCCAAGACCTATTGCCAGTGTGCAAGCTAAATCTGTTTGCTGCACATATTCAGGTTGGGCTAGAGGAGCTAGAACGAGCAAAAAAAACCAAAAAAATGAAAGAAAAAGAGAGAAGAAAAGAAGTATTTCAATAACAGACCCACTCTGTTTCTCCAGAGACAGCTGGCACCTTATTAGTTTTAAAGTTGTTTCATTGGTGTTAGATCAGCTATTTTAAGTGGTCTGCAGAGAGCTGACTGATCTTTTTCAGCTGCTATCCTCTGCTGCTGTAAATCCAATATTTATTGAATTCTTAGCCAGCACCACTCTTCAATGCTAACAACTACTGTAAACACAACATAAATGTTACACAAGTACAAGTAAGAAAACAGATGGTCCAGGACATCACCTTAATATCAAGTTGCAACCTACATCCTAAGAGAGGGTTTCATAACTTTTACATTAGAAATAATAGAAAGCACTACAGTAGATTAATTTAATATATGAACAAAGAACGAGAATCTAAAATAATATTGACAGCATTCTAGAAGCTTCTCAATATAATGGCAACAGCTCAAGATTTAATTAATAGCAGGTTGCTAGGCAAACAGAATTAGACGACAGGTAAAGAATGTTGAGGCTCAAAATCCACAGCTACATGCAGGCAAACCCAGTGATTTTTAAAGGGTCCTATGTAAGATTCCATTAACTTGCCATTAACTGCAGCTGTCAGGATTAGTCTTCAGTCCCACAGAACTCTACAGACATGAATGATTTTATTAACGTAAGTAACCTTCTGTTTAAGATTGTTTTGCCAGCTGTTTCTTTTTGTGCTGAACTAGTGAGGTAGTGTTTTTTCCATTATGCTTTTATTTCATCCTCTTTGTAACTTCAGGTATTGAGTGTTTTGACTTAAATACAGTATAGAAAGATTCTATATAGTGGTTATTCCTCTCAAGGCTCCTTTTAAGAGCATTAAAGTTTCCCTCATTTCTCATCTAGCTCCGATTAATCCATACTTGTACAGAATGCCATCTATAATCCGTAAAGCCTCTTTGCATGAGTGCCTGTATGTCAGCACTTTTCAGATTTTATCTTTACAGGCAAGTTCTTTACTGGTTAAAAAAAGCCAAACTACCAAACACATTTAGCCAATCATGGGTGACACATCTCTGTAGAAGGCTATACAAGTAATAATCTGACAGCATACTAAATGCAAAAAGCCCACAGGATTACTATTTTGAGGTCTACGAAATTAACCACAGTACATTTTGTTTACAGTAGGATCCTAAGGACCAGTCTATAGAATCCTGATTACCGTACCAATGAAAAGTAAACTTCTGGATATTGAAAAAGGCATTAGAAATCACAAACTCCACCCCAAAACACAGGTAAATAGATATGTTTCACTGAACTCTAAAAACTGCTCATTCAGTTTAAACATCGTAGAAACTAAATCAATGAGCAAGAGACTGCATGTACAGAATCTATACTCTTGTGGCCTGGCTGTCAACACATGCTAGTGAAATGCATAAAAAAAAAATTTAGCCAAGGGGTTCGATCCACTCTTGACTTGGTTTGTTTACAGACCTGAGAAGAGGTCAATGACTCCTCAAGCAGTGCTTTCTATTGCAGCTCAATAACAACTTTACAAACAACAGGAAAATCTACCTCCACTGTGCTGCAGGAACCTCTAGCAAGATAAATAAACCAAGGTTCTCCACACAGGTTATAGAAGAAAAGTAATCAGATGGAAATGAGCAAGTGGCAGAATGAAAGGTAGAAGGGAGTATTATTTTGAGGAAAATATCCACTCCTGGTATAACTACATTAGACCAATTCACTCAGTCAAGGAGTTTATTTAAGCATAACTCTACAAAGTAGACTAAGGATTCTCTACCACTCCATTTCTTTATTGTCTCTTGCCTTTAACTATCTGGCTTTTATTTTATATTATTATCTACAAGTGGAAAATAAGCTTCAGAAACATGTAAACTCACATCAATGATATAAAATTAACCAGCCCATAGAGTAAACACACTCATGGTCTACATTCCATCCTTAAGACTTAGTAATCAATAGTCATGTTATCAGTGCCACCATCTCTCACCCTTTCACTATGGTCAGATCAATTTAATGTTAAAACAATAATCCTATTTCTTATAGTCACTAGTCTCTCAAGGCCTTTCTTCCTCCTTCTGGTTAACTCTGTGTGAGAAATTGCTATTCATTCCTCTATCCTAGCTGTCTGAGAGAGAAGATAAGTTGCTGTAGAGTTAGGAGAAGTGAAATACAGCAACATGACTCCATTCAGAAGGCAATGGCTAAAAGAGATTTATACAAACGAAGTAGCTCTTTTATAGTGTGCTTCGCAGTCTACAAGCAGATAGGTTAGTTAAAGAATACGACAAGATAATTGGGCAAGAAGGCCAACACCTCTCTGGATAAACATCCTTCAGATCTTAGCTTAAACATCATGTACTACACATTGTGGTAGTTAGACAAACACCAGGTGCTAAGTTCTGTTTGGATTCTTTTGTCATGCTTTCCCAGGCTAAGCCTGGGAACGCTACATCTGAATCTTTCTGAGTACTGATA
>JAWWMU010000121.1:29057969-29069443 GCA_035048155.1 Cinnycerthia olivascens
AATTGCAGAATTAGCATAAGACCTCTGCTTAGTTTTGTGCTGGTAGGTGTCATTGAAGCAGCATTCCAATTGGAAACCTCAAGTATTTAAGCGGTCCCAAAGGCTTGGCTGGTAACTAGGAAAACAAGGTGGAGTTTCTGGGACTAAAATTCTTCCTTTCCTAACGGCTCATATGACAGTCTCTCCCTAGTCCTAGCGTGAAAACTACTGAAAATTTGTGGAGTAATATCATTTGGCTGATGTGGTGCAAAACATGCTGCTGAGGAAAAGCAGTAATGTTAGGGCCATTTATGGGACTGTGTCCAAAGCAGTGGGTGCAGACACTGCCTGGAAAGCAGAAAGAGGGATGGGACAAGATGCCTTGTGCTCCTCCTTCCTGGAAACATTGTTTTTTCCCCTAACCAAGAAACTGTGGGGACAGGAGCTGCAAGTTTCTAGTCTAATTTGATTAGACATTATCCTTACAGGGTGCTGTATTGACAGCTATACTCAAACCTCTCTGACCCACTCATCTGTTGGCATAATAAGATTGCAGCTTATCTGATTTACCACGTAATATTCTCATGCCACCTGCTTTGTATACAAGAATAAGCTTTCTTGCCTGCAGCCATGGGAGCCCAGTGAGGATCAGAGCCACTTCCCTCTCCCCTCCTGGGCGACAGTCTTCTTCTGTCCCCCAAATTCTGCTCGCCCTTCAGCTGCGCATGGGTTATCACTTATCACATGGAGGGCTAGCATGCGAAACCTTATGGCTCTTGCTCAGCATCCTGCCCCTGTCCTTCCCCTCTGTGGCTCTCCGGGGACCTTTACACACCACAACAGCACAACCTTGCCACCTGGGATCTCACCCCAGACTCTGCTGGACCCCAGTCCTGGCCTGTGGCCCCAGCTAGTGCAGCCACCAGTGGGTGGGATACCGCCACACCTTCCCTGTCTACACACATGGTCAAGCTGGTTGGGGCTGGAGTGCACCTGGGCCAGTCTGGGGATGGCACCAGGCTGGGGGTGCAGAGGTCAGGGCCATCCTTCACCACCAGCTCAGGGGCTGGAGAACCTCCTCCAGCCTGGACAAGCACCAAGTCCTACCCCTGGAACAGGTTGGAGCCCAACAGAGGGTGGCAGCCATGGGGACAAGTATCAGCTGGGGCACACGCATGAGCACAGCCTGAGATCTGTTTTAGTGCAATCTGACCATCACACAGAAACAGAGCAATCTGATTCACACACAGGAGAAAAGCAGCAGACTCCAGGTCTGCAGAAAATGCAGCTGAGCAGCAATTGGTTATGCTAGAGCTGTATTTCCTTGCAGGCAGAACAGTTGATAGCTGAGTTGTAGCCAGATCATTAAATGTTTGCAATAATGTGTAAATCCCTTGCACTTTTGTATACAGGAGAAAGTGTGCTGCTGGCAGTCCAGTTGCAAAGGGGAAGCACTTTGTCATTTGCTTGCGTTTTGGCCAGAACACTGACTCGACCTTGCCATGAGAAAGGAACATCAACCCTCAACTTATTGATTCCTTTGAAGAATTAACTTTAAAGTAGCATACAAATTTTTGTATTGCATTGGTGAACTGCAGGAATTAGTCAGAGATTTCCATCTGAATGATTTTTGTAGAAAGGATGTGGGTTTCTGAAAGCACACAGGTCAATTTGATGCTTTTCAAGTCCAATTATTACCATTTTGAGAAATATTTGTGAAGGAAATGCATCTCTGTCATGCCAGAAAACTGGAAATGTACCTGTGCCTGTAAGTGCTGGATGTGCCTTCTTGACTTCCACCTCTTTCTATATGTTGTAAGTGTGCAAAGATTCTCTTATTCTGAATTTCATGGAGACATGGCTTTATTAAAAAATATTACAATAATGTAGTAGTGGCAATTTCTGCCCTAAGTCTATGAGAGTTAATTATGTTTCAATTGACAGATTGCATCCTAAGTTCTTAGCACAAATCACTGGACCTTGAATAAGAAGATTACTTCATTCATCAAATGTTCTATGAAGCTGAAGGACTAAAGAGATCTTTAAACTCTTCTCAAAGTAAGCCAAGTGCACAAAATACTTCCTTCGTACGTTTCTTCCCAAAATGCTCTGGGCATGGAACTAAGAAAAGCACAGTGGTGTGGGACATATGAAAACTCCAAGAACTCCAAGAAGGAACACTAATGGCACAAATTATGTGCTCAGATGTACCCAGAAGTAAGTTTGCTTATGCAGTATTATGAAGAAACAATGAAGAAAAGACAAGATGCTCTAAAGAAAGTTTTGCAGAAGTTTGCAGAACGAGAGGATGGCATGACAGATGAATGAAGTGATTTGTGGAAAACAGGACCACAATGGGGGAAAACAGACAGACAGCAGGACAGCTAACAGAAAAGGAAGGGAGCAGAGAAAATTACTCTAACTTCAGGAGTAATGGAGGAAGCAAGTAATGAGGAATTTAAAAGGGTTACTCAGTCCGTAAAAAACTGTGGAATCAGAAGAGTGGAAACAAGCATAACCACTATGGGTAAGAAGAATTCAAGCCAAAAAATCACAAGAGGAAGCTGGAAGTGTCTGTGTAGTCTGAGTGCACTGGTCAGAATAGTATAAAGAGGTTTGCAGCATTGGCAGACACAAGGGTGCAGCAAAGAGGAAGCAAGTACTCGTATTCCAGAGACCAGCATAGGAGTGGCCATACAGGAGTTTCACTGGTCCCAACAGAAGGGGCCATAGCTCCCCATGCTAGGCATGCAGGCACAGAAATGCAGTGAGTCCTGCAGAGGTTTTGGTGATGTTGAGTCACACTGTGGCCTGCCTCCTCTTCCTTCTCTTCTTGTGGGCAGGGGGATGTTCAGCGTCCAGTTCCTGCAGCAGAGGTGGTTGCTTTAGTGGTATTTTTAATGAGCCTCTCCCTTGAAGACCGTCTTGCAATTTTCAGTGTTTCCAACTTCTTGCTCCATCTGAAGCAGATGTAAACTTGATCTTCAGGTTGAGTATTTCAGTTATAATTTACAGAGGTGGTAACACTGTGGGACTGAGATTTGACTGCAACTTCTAGGTTTGTCCATAAAATAAATAATTTTTACCTAAGTGATGAGAAGTGTGCCATGGTGAAAACGTGTCCATAGAAGACTTAGGCTATCTAAGGTCTTGCAGCTTTAAAATCATATGCTATATGCTTAAAACATAAGAAATAACAACAAAAAATTCTCCATTAAAAAATAATTCTATCTTTTTTGGCAGTTTAGAAAACTCCTGTTTTTCCTTATGCTCCATACTTCCATCCATTTCTCCTGCAGAAGAAGCAGACACAGAAATCTGAAGTACAGTTGTATATGAAAGCCTTTGCTTATTTTCTTAGCTCTGTGACTCACTAATCAGCCTTGTGTTCACAGCTGCCTTCCCTTTGGAGTGCAGAAAGGTACTCTGACCTAAACCTTCCCTCCTTGCACCTTCTGTTGCACATGGAAACTGTGTCCTCTAACACCTACTAAGGCCAGTGCTCGGCTAATGGCTTTTGACTGCTTGCACATACAGATTTCCTTGGCTTTTGTAATTTGTGCTTCTGGTTTTAGCTTTTAAATCCATCATCAGGGCTGGCATGGACATCCTGGCTTACCCATATCTACTCAAGCTCTGTGCCAGCAGTATCACTTTTGTAAAGCACCTTGAGATGCGTGCTGCGTAAGGAGCTGTGTATATCCCATTGGAGTAATCTGGTGCAATAGTCTGGAGTCAGAATGTACTGCCTGAAACATGTGGACGTACGGTCTCCTGTTATATCAGGCTTTGCAACCAGTTAGAGCCTATAGATTTATTCCTGCATTTTTTGTGTTAAGCTGTTCCTGTTGCATGAACAGAAAAGAGACTTAGAATACTACATGTATGGTTTATACCTTCAGGGATATGACCTCTGTGCCTCCTTCTTTTTGGAAGGTATCCTAGGAATAACATCAGGGATTAAATTAACTCCAGTCTGTTTCCTTATTTTGAAATGTAGGGGAGGCTACCTCTGCCTGAAGGAAACAATCTCCTTCCTCTCACCTTCCCCCAAGAGAAGAACAGGATCAGGTCGTAGAAATATATCAGAGATCTTTTCAAATGTAAAGACCTTATCTCCAGACAGCTGAGCAGTTTTCCTGTTTGCAGATGCCCTCCCTCCTTGTCAACAATGAAACGGCAGACTCTCCAGTTTTCTTGTGCTGAAAGGGCTGGTCTTTGCCCTCCAGGACCTGGCAGATGGGCATGAAAAAGGCAAATACTATTGCAACTAAAATGAATAAACCTGCCTATGTCTAGAAATGGATAAATTCAGTAGTAGTAAATATTAAATATGTGTAGAGATATGTCAACAGTATGCCTTATAGTAAGTACTAGAAAATGGCAAACAAAAAGTTCATCTTTTTGTCTGATCGCCCCAAATAGTCTCTTTTGCATGAGGTTGCCTCAGGCCTGAATGGTCTTTTGGTAGAGACTAGAAACAGGCCATTTGGAAATCTGCCATTGTTGGAGAGGAAATCCAGTGGCTCACTGAGCAAGCTGCAACCACATTCACACAGTTGTGCAGAAACCAGCAGATGGCACAAAACTTTAAATTTGCTTTTTTGGCCAGCAGATCATTGTGTGGTAAAATCCCACTGAAAGAGAGGTTTTAGCCAGCTCCACATTCTTGTAGAGGCAGCAAGATATGGAAGGATGTGGAAGAGAGGCTGGAGTTTAATTTTTCTGGCAAGCTCTTGTCAATGACTCTGAAAAAACCATTCCCTCCAGGCTGACTGCCCATCACAACAGAGAAGCTGAGGCTTTTTGGCTTCTGCTTTGAGCAGCCCCTCATTTCACTTGAAAACAGGGTGGCAAGTGTATGGCTTTTCCTGAGATGTGTTGCATGCACAGGAGCATGTGAGGCCCTTTGTCAATTTGTACTGCCAATTGTCAGTCAGTACATTCAGCAAGAATTACACTATCATTTTTCAGAAGGGAAAGGTGTCTCTCAGTTACCGTCATTTAAAACTATGAGGTATTTGAATATTGCCTTGAAAGTCCTAAGGCAGTGATTTATGATGCCTTTTTAACCTAATTATATAACACACCCAAGCATCTTACCCTTGAACCACAGAAGAACAAACTTCAAACAATTTCCTCTTCATCTGTATTGCACCACTCACTTCCTTGGAAAAGATCCACGTTTCTGAGCAGAAATCACAGAAACTGACATGCACAGCCTAAATGTGGTGTCCCACTGTGGGGAAGCCTTATTTTTCCTGCATCCTGCCCCAATGAAGGAGTAAAGCAGACTATCACTGTCCTCTCAGCCCCTGGCAAACCTGGGACTGGGATCTGTGTTCTCCAGCAATGCAGGCACTGCCGTGTGACATCCTGAAAAATAGCCCAGCATCGGCAGCATGAATTAGATCTAAAGCTAGAGGATCAAGTGCCCACGACTGATGGGACAATAAGCACTGCAGAAGCTGTCAGGGGTGACTCAGAATGCACGTACATGCAGCTGTTCCTCAGTGCCCTGGCAAACAGACCCACGACTTGATCGCCCGCTGGACAGCAGGGAACTTAATGCCTGATGCAGGAGCATATTTAGAGCTCTCATCCTGTGCCATCAGCTGCGAGCTAGCTGCACAAGTTACTAAATCTGAGACGGCAGTGCAATTGCAGTAATTCCCAGAGCAGTTTACCCAATGTTTATTCCAATAATAAGGCAAAAGGAGGACCTGCTAGGGCAAGGAAATCTGAAACTTCTGGTACTGTATTTCACAGGATAGGGAATAAGCTAAGACTAACCAACTCATCTGCATACCTGTTTTGCTGCATGTCATTAAGACTACCAGTTACCCTCGTGCTGAGTTCAGTACACTGAACGGTCAGGCCACCTCTTCTACCAAAAACCAGCCATTTTCTGTGAACAACTCTGGAACAGACTCTTGGGTATCTTCTCTGACAACTAAACCCAGTAGGGCATCTTTGTTTTTATAAAATCACTTTCATGTTACGTCAAATTCAACAAGCCCAGGAATATGTTTCAATGCTTTGGTTCCTCCCTTTTCTTTCCCTCTGCTCAGCACAAATGGCCATAATACTGCAAAAATGAAGGTAAATTTGATTTTGTTTTCTTCTTGCTCTAAACAGCAAATAACATGGTAACAGATGTTATACTCACCAACCAAAATCTTGTGCTGTGATTAGCTATTATTAGCATGTGTCTTATCCCCAGGGGATTAAGAGGTTCATCTAAGCATGACTTCGGGTGTCACCTATGTCTCACATGGACATAAACTAATCTCTTTTGTTGGAAACAGATGAAGTGATAAGTATTTAGAAGCCTTCTAATTTACAGAAAACACTGCAGTTTGTTCTCTGTCAAGTCCCCGTGTCAGGTTGAAGGAGCACATTTTATATTTAATGTTAGTCCCTTTAAAGTTTAACAGGCACCCAGCCCTGAAGTGCAGTTTAAGAAGTTACTTTTTATGAGACTCTTTAGATGGTCAAGCAGTCCCAGTTACCACGAGCTCATTCCTGTGTTTGTCTTGCCCAGGCTGCCTCTGAAGACATGCCGATGGCATGAATGGGGTAGGTTTGCTGTATGCAAAGTACCAGCACCTCCCTCTCAAGAGTAAATGCAAGCTGCACGGAGGCCTAATCGAAGTTGCCTCTGGCAGCAAGCAAGGACAGCTTTTTCCAGTCAATGGGCAGCCCTCAACAAGGTGCCTGGAAGGCAACAGAGTTCACACCAGCTACAGGGCAAAGTTCTTCTGTTCAGGAAGTCCTGGGCAAGAGGCAGTACGTGATCACTGGAGCAAGCCCAAAACATCCAGAAGGCTTTAGCCTCACTCTGGAAGTCCAAACTGTTGGATCAGAACCGAAAAGCTTCAGGACTTCCTGGGCTGACTCCATAGGAATTACAGGGTTGCTTCTAGTGATTATGTCCAAGGCTCCCCAGCACTTAGCACCCAGTGTGAAGAATAACTGCTAGTACCATCTGAATGTCTGAAGTCTTAGATCTCCCAGGTCAGCCTGGGGAAAAGAGTTCAGGAGCAGCCTTTGCAGTCAGGGAAATTCTTTGGGTGCTTGAGAATGGCAGGCATGGTTTGCTGCCAAAAGAACTCTTCTAGCAATTTCTGCCTTCTTGTCTTTTTCTGATGTATTGTATTACCATGAAAGGCTACTAGAAGGAACATTTTGGGAAGGAGAGAGCTGTAGTATTTATGTAACTGCAATTGTTGTCAAAATTAGCTAGGAAGAATATACATAAAAATGTTTCATTACACAGGAGATCTGAGGACTCCCAAGATTTTTATATGAACATGAAGGCTAAACTGAATTTTTGCACTTTTTTGTCCCCTCCTCCATATAGGTAATGCATAATATCTTCCTACTCTTGAAAGGATTACCTTAATTTGCAGGTATGAGAAGAGCTAATTATGTGCCTGCTCCATGCATGTTGTCAAAACACGTGCCTATGGAGATGCGTGTGTACAGTCCAAGTGTTTCCCTAATTAATGCTCTGTGCTTCTTCTCCTAACATGTGTTAGAAGCAGAAAGACTTCAATGAGACAAAGAAGTAGTACAATCAAATCATCAGATTTATTAGCTTTCTGGGCAGCTTTTTCCATTATGTAAAAGCTGTGTTTGTATTAGTATAGCAGTCAGACCCAGCAGTGTGAGGATTACAGTTGGTTTTTACATAATGGATTATCCAAGATTAAGTGTTTTATTCAGGCACACAAGCAAAAATAACCAATTAGTGACTTTGCAGATTCCTTATTTAAAGGGAGCCAGAGGGCAATTGACACAAAACTCTCCTACTACCTGCAGCCCAAAGACAGAAGCAGAGTAGTCTCAAGGATCTCCAACCTCCCTACTCAGCAGGTAGGTCTCTCTTCAGCAGAGGTGGATCAGACTGCCATCTCTTGCAGCAGGGAAATGCAGCTGGCATGGCAGCAGCTAGGAACAGCCTAGTGTAGCTGCTGGGTGTTTGGATTCTGGGTTGGTAGTCCAGCTTGGATGGTGCTGATGAGTGTTAGATAACTGTTTTATCTTGGCATCCGGACAGGTATTCAGCGTCAAATACTCTGCAGGCATGTATCATGAAGGTTCTGTTTTCCCAAAGTCTGAGAAACAAATATATTGAGATAAGGATGAGCTGGGATACCCAAGGAGAAAAACAGCTATGGGCACCTAGTGGTTGCCCTGCAATGACAGATCAAGCCTGTAGAAAATGAATGTTATTTGTCATGTTTTTGAAGGAATGGTCAGAGGGCAGCCAATACCAAGGTGGATTATGCCATTAGAGTAGGCACCTAGGAAAGACCTGTTTTGGTGAGGTGAACTAGTGATAAAGAACACAGCTTTGCTGGCTTGAAAGCCCAGTGGACATTCACTGTGAAATAATTGGAAACAACTGTGCTTTACCAGAGCTCATCAGGACATTTTTCTTCCTGTGAAAACAAAATTCAAAACATTTCAATTTTTTGCCAGTTCTTACTGACGTTATCCATTGTCTGGCTTGATTTAGAATACAAAAATACAATGAACTGCATTACTACTGCTGGAAAGCAAAATACTCTTCCAAATTAATTGCCATTGCTGTTCAGTTTTGGCTGAATTTAGGCACCACAATAACTCAGTATCAGTGGAAGAGTTGGTTGTCTACACAATATGGAAAGAAACTAGTTTTAAAATTATGGAAATGCATCTGTAGCACTACCTACCTCCATCTACTACTTCAAATAAATCCTCATGTTTGCTTTTGTCTTGCAGAATGAAATACGGACAGTATGTTTTCCTGGCCTCGGTCTTCTACACTGTTGAATATAGCCTAGCTCAGACCTGTGCAGTGGAATCTTTCTCTGTGAAAGACAATTTTGATCCAAAAAGGGTAAATACAGTTACTTCAATAGTACATGTTGAGAAGCTTTATGTATAAATTGTCCTTCCGTGTTATGAGTTTTGTTCATTTAAAGGGATTCTTACCAAAAAGTTAACTTCTTTCACATCCTGTCTTGCCAATGCTGTTCCTGAAGTTTTCTTTTCTCGGTACTATTTAACCTCCTGAACATCATGGTAAAACTGGCCTTGGAAGCCAGGGATATTACTAGAGCTCATCTTCTGTTAGCTTGGCACAACTTTGAGCTTCAAGCAGTTCCATGAAAGTAACAATTTTGTTCCACATCAGAGAGGAAGCTCAAGCACAAGCCCTAGGGTACTTGCATCCACCACTAGTCATTCCCGGGAGTCATAGCAAACAGAAATCTTACCTAGCCTGGTATGCTGAACACTGACTTCTGTTTAAACACATCATTTGTGCTTCTGAGGAGAAAATGAGAGCTAACCCGCTGTTGGAAAGGTCCTGATGTGTGTTGGTACCTGTTTTAACTATTTTAACTAATGATCAGTAAACACTGTATCTCCAGGGGCACCTAAGATGTGGCGAGCACTTTCTCTATACAAGACTGGCTTTGTTGGAAACAAATCATGTCCAGGGAGAGCTTTGTGGGAATATCCCAGTTTTAAAAAGTCAAAGCTTTTGCTCAGGCTACTGTATTTGGGAATTACGGCCTTGCAGGCTTAAGCACATAACTTGCCTAACAGTTATCATTGGCTTCACTACAGAATAAAATTTAACACAGCTGACTTCTGCTCTTCTTAGCATTTCTATTGACAATTAAGGGTCTTCTTCTCGCTCAGTCACCTGTTAAGATCTTGTTTTCATTTTACTAAATACTTCTTTTACATTTTCAGGGGCTCATATTTTGCATGGACATATTCTTTCCTCTAATCTCATTCCATTCTCTCTGCTGTTACTCTCCCCAGTGCACCCTCTCCTTGTTTTGAGTATGTAGCCATCACTTTCTGCTTTGCTGGGTAGACCCTTTTCCCCATCAAAGGTCAACTTGTGGCCCATGGCAGCTGCCAAGATTGTCCCCAGCCATCTTGCTACAGTCTTTGTACTTGCAGTTTGATATTGTTGAATTTGGTATGGTATTCCAGGGAAGAGAAGGGGCTTGAACAGGGAACAGGGCAGAACCATTCTGACTCTGAGAAGACATCTTAGGATGGGAGATGTTTTTGGTGTGGGTTCACTGTGACAGGGATTTCTCACTTGGCAAGGACTACATGCACACAGCAGTGCAGAGCTGCTAGCCCCACTCCTCCTGGCACAGAGGCAAGGGTCCACCAGGCAGCACTGCAGGATCTGTGTGCTACATTCCCACCCAAACTCAGACTAGCATTTATCAGGCAGTAGGGACACAGAAAGGCACTTCAACTACAAAATTGGTTTTCTGCTAATCTTGCCATGGTGGCTAATTCAGATATTATTACACTTTCATGACAGTATGCAGGAAAATGGTATGCCCTGGCCAAGAAGGATCCAGAAGGCCTCTTCCTTCAGGATAACATCTCTGCTGAATACACTGTGGAGGAAGACGGCACAATGACGGCGTCCTCCAAAGGCCGAGTGAAGCTTTTTGGGTGAGCTCTAGCTGCTGTCATGAGGCACTGGATAAGGGCAGTGTGGATGGTGATGTATCCTGAACACACAACATGGCTGTATTTTCTCCATCAAAAAGGGAAGTTTAGCCAAAGTATTAGATTAGAAGCTAGAGGTTAGACGCTCTTGAGTCCAGAGTTTCTTCACAGCCTGGCTCTGGTCTGTCACAAAACTACTGCATAAAGTCAGTTATTAAGTCAAATCTTGATTTAGGGAATGGTTAGATAAATTAATTGTAATCAAGTAAGGGAACTAATGAAGGCTGAGGGGCTGCAAGGGCAGGAATCTCTCATTTCACTGAGAGGTTCAGGGGAAGGAGAGAAGTATTACTTTCACAGACATCACAATACAGTGTTGGACAGATTTCTGAGGAAAACCTGTGGTTAACTCTTAGATGTAATTGCAATGCCTGAATGGACAGATGGCAGGAAGCTTAGTTTTGCCTGTTGGTCATGATTACTACAAGGAATTACAGCATGTAAAGAGATTAAATAGCTTTCTGAGTGCAGAATAGAAAATCTGTGGCTTCCAGTATGCTAGCACTAGCAGGTGGCTATGAACCTTCTACATCTTAACAGTGCAGCAATCCAAGATATTTTGGGAATGGGCAAATGAGGTTTTGCAGGCATGCCATAACTGTGCGAGGGGGAAGGAGCCTGAAAGGACTCTTCGGAAAACAAGTGGGTTCTCAAGGTTGCTGCAAATTTTTTTCTGCAAAGGCAGGATAAGGGGAAGTGCAGCCTGAGCAAGGAAGGGTATGAAGACTCTTCCACTGTTTCACAAATCCAGGTAATGCTCGACAAACAGTATTGAAATATGGATGCCATTCAAAGAAAATAGATTTTTTTCATTGGAACAAATGAACACCCATGCGATTCTCAAAGGCTGCGTGATAGCTTTTCACCAGCTCAGCAGAGGGGCTGTAACTAGTACCCTGCTTGTTACAGACATTCCTGTGCTCATATTGCTGGGAAGGGACAGATAGGGGAGAGCC
>JAWWMU010000121.1:29221365-29232961 GCA_035048155.1 Cinnycerthia olivascens
AATCCTGCAAGGAAAAGAGAAATGAAACTAGAGCAGCTTCAGGTCAGGTTGGTTGGATGCTGAAGACCATAGTCTTTGAAAACATAAACTGTCATAAACTAGTAACCTGCATTAAACTGATTACCATGACCCTCCTTAAAGCCCACACATAATAGCAGTCATATTGGACAGCACAAAGCCCTGGCAAGTAGATGGTGAAGAAGGCAGGAAGGTCAAAATGTGAGCTTCTGCTCTGGAGAACAAGGACATGTCCTACGGAATGATGGGAAACCTATCTCTGAAAAAGATGGTTTACTCAGTAGTACTCGACTACTCTGTAGAAAGTGTGGATTGTTTTCAGGTTTTGCTGCATCCCCATGCTGGTAAAAGAAGAAATGAGTTTCCAGAATGAAGGCAGAAGAGGGAAGGGGTAGAAAACAATTCTTGACTGTGAAGCACAGCATATGCCAGCGTGAAGCTGAACAGCTTTCCATGAAACATATTCTAGCCAAGCTGTTACTAACACCTGATACACCCATGGTTCCTCATTAGTTACCTGCCAGCAATGAGCAATGGACTCAATATTATCAATTATGTTCCTTTCTCCTCTCCTCTCCCACCAATTAATCATCTGTTAATCATGAGAAACAGTCATCTACTTGGAAAATATCAGACAAACAAGGAGTTTTGCCAATAAAATGGAATATTATAGTAAATAATCATTAAAATGTCTTGAAATAAGGTATAGCTATATTGTTAGGCCACAGATTATAAACACTGCTATTTAGCAAAATTCCTGGGGAAAGGTAAGCTGGTCAAGTGTGCCAGCTGATGCATACAGGTAATGTGTGACAGGAACACCATGAGCAATAAAGACTTGGTCTGATCAAGCTTCTTTGGTCTCATATCTATTAAGACCCAGATGAGCTGCCTTGAAAGCAGCCATCTTTTCATTGTCTTGCCCTTTTCTGAGGGAGGACTAGCTGTGCAAATTCCCTACAGGCGTTAGCCTGCCTTCAGAGGCCTCCCAGGAGAGGTTCCATAACACAAAATCCCCTCCCCATTCAACTGGCAAATTTGTTCTAGTCTAAGTCTCATTTACTATCACTCAAACTCCAGCCATATGTGTTTCTCTAGTCATATCTAATACAGGGAATACAATCCTGTTATAACATAAATAAAGACTTGTATCTTCCTCAGTCTATCCTATAGTCAAAATACCAATTTCTTCAAACTTTATTTCTGGATTTATTTTATAGTCTTGTCATAATGCTTGTGCCTTCCACCTAGCATTAGCATAAACAAAGAGAGACAAGATATTCGGATGTCCTCATACAAGGCCATACAGTACCAATGAGAGTATATTACACAGTTAGAAATTTACTTTAGGAGGACCCTTTTTGTTACCCCCCCCAACGTGCCACACCCTTTGATTTTACCTGTTCAATACAGCAGGTCTAACATTTGACATGAAGGTTGCAATAGAAATTCCCATGGCAAGATCTGAGATTACTTAGGCACAAACAAAATGTACCCACGACAGACTTTTATGTGGATGCTGAGGCAATAAATTTCTCACATAAGGCGGCACAGTACAGAGCAGAGGCATACCAAGAGGCTGAATACAAGATGTAGAATACGAATTTCAGCTCTAAACGCCTGCTCTTTTTTCCTGGTTTCCCAGTATTACTATTTGGATAGGCTTCTCACACCCTGAATGAAAAAAATCCCCAGCTTACAGAAAGCACCTCTACTTACCACAGTGTCTAATGATGTGCTGTCCATATGGGAGCAGGACTTTGAGACCTATCTCTGCTCTAAATCTCTATAAGCCCTTAAGTTGGGTGAATCATAGACTGAATAAAATTCAGCAGCTTCTCCCCCAGTTTAAAAACACAGTACACACAACAGGGAAGAAGGCAACCTACTACGACACATTATCTCAAAGAAACAGGGATAGTAAGACTTACTGCCCTGTCTCCATGGAACAAATGCCCATGTAGCTTTCAGCATGGGTAACTAACAGGCAGTTTTCTGTCTGGCTGACAGCTGGAAGCAGGAAATCCACCCAAAATTGCAACAGTACAATAGACCTCCTAAAAAATCCATGTCCTTTGGCAGCCCTGGCTGAGGAACTTGAAGTGTTTCGCTGAGCGTTTCATGGGAAGCACATGGGCATCAGGTGTAAGGACAAGTGTAGTATATACTCATCAAACTTTCAACCTAATTTAATAGCATCTTACAAATTATGCAATTACACATTTTCCCATAAACATTGGAACTGTGTACCAAAGCAGGCTACAAAGTTAACAAAAGACTCGGCCCAACTTGTCACCGGACTTCCCAGCTATGATTTGTTAGACATTTCTTAGCAGAAGGGATCGTGTCTTCCTGATGCCCAGAGCCCTTTCATGACATGAATTAAGAAAAGCCCAGGACTGCAGCATAGACAAGTCACATCCAGTTCTTCCAAGTTCAATCTTCATCCTTCCTGTAAAATTCTGTTTGCTTACATTCTCAAACACCTGGATTTATGCTTTGGTTTGCTTGAGGATTGTTATGTGAAGGTTTTAACTGATCATCTGTACTGGTTTATCAGCCTGAAAGCTTAGTGCTCATGCATCTGATGGAACAGGTTGGACTGCTTAGAGGAAGGACATCTGATGTATTTGGGACTAAGATCTTAGAAATTTTGTAATCTTTACAATGGCAATCATAAAGACAAAAACCACTGAGTTATCTCTAAACATCCTGACTTACAGACACCACAACAAAAATAGATCACAACTGCAGAAAAGTTACTGCCTGTAGAATTCTAGGAGACAAGAAGGCTAATGCATATGCCTCAAACACTGATAGCCAGATAGCTGTGGAGCCAACCATGGATTGTTAGTGATAACAGCCAAGAATTGCTGGTAAATAATACACTGAGAAAGGATGGACATAAGGAGGTAGGGCAGCACATTTCTGGGACAAATGTCCTTGCTCTGGCTTCTGGAGGTGAGCACACCATAGCACAAGTGCAGGGAGGAGGCTGAGAAGTAGGCATGGACTGTAAGAAGAGACCCTTTTCCAGAAGGGTCTAGAGGAATGGACTGTACTAATTTGCATAGAAAATGAGGAACTTATCTCCAAGATGGAGATTTATTTATAAAAGGTATTCCAACCAGGCCAACTTGTGTGGGCAATCCCAGGACACCACAGCTGGATCACTGCTGGAACTAGGACTGGTAATCTCTCTTTCTGTCTCTCCTTCTTTCTCTCTCCCCCTCTTTAATTAATTTCTATCTTTCTCTCTCCCCTTTCACCCTACCCCTCTGTTCAAAATCCATTGCCATATGTTCATAGAGGAGGTCAGTCCTAACTTAAACCAATTTCCATGCCAAGCATGTTATTTTCTAATAGAACTTTGTGAGCTTTTGTGGACTCTGACTTTTGTCATTCCTTTTGACCATGAGCACCTACAAATCTTGAATACTCCCTTCCCCTCAAAGGTGGGATGCTACACTTACAACTTTAACACATGGAAGTAGAAAAAGGTGAAATAAACCAATAATGCATCCAGATAGTCAATAAAATAAAATAATTCAAGAGAATCTCTTTAACAGCAATTTATTATCATTAAAAGTAACAACAAGTAGTTTTAAATTCTTTTGTCTTAAAAATCTAGTGTAACATACTGCTACAGTTCTATGAAACTTACAGCAAAATTGTATCCCCAAACCACACCGTTCTGCCTGATCCTCACAGACATCAATGGTGTGGCACACAAACAACACAGAAATGGATCGCTCTATACAGCGATGATCATTAGGCCTCAAGATGCTACAAGTTATTTTGTAAGAGCTATTAAGTATAATTTTTGTTTTCCTCTTTGTTAATATTGCTAGAACAATCAAAGAGTTCACATAGCTTTTGGTGCCCATATGATCTTTTAAGAACTGTGTTTTATCCCCATACATCTTCCTGCTAGTTTTCCTTTGTTAAATTTTCCCCCCTTAGTGACACACCTGCCCCATCTCAGGAGACAAAACCACAGCAATGTTTGTAGTCACTCTGCACACAGCATCACATATTTCCTTCACATTCTGAAGCCAGTGTTCAGCCCTAACCCATACCTTTCACACTGCTGCCAGAACAACTTGGCAGCACACAGTTCAGGAATACTAAATGCTCATATTATAGTCTGCAGCTTCTTGGGAGTTCTTGAGCATAAGTTAAGCTCAAGCTAAGTACCCAAGATAGCTAACTTATAGCTATTTCAGATTTGTGGAAAGGAGCAGCGGCCAGACATTGCAGGACAGTTGCATCTCCGCATTACACAAAAAGGCCTGAACAAGTCATAATACTGTTTATCGTTGGCTTGCAGGAACAAAAAATAATATCCACAAGCAAGCACGCATATTGCTGAAAAGAACACTCCTAATTCTGTCAAGCATTTCATGTGTTGAATTTAAGATTACAATGTTACTCAATACTCAAAAGTAAGCAGAAGCCTCTGAGTGAAACCCTTCTGGCTATCAGAAATATACTGAAGAAAAAGAATATGGGGAAACTTCATATAGTCTTTCAGATGTGGTTTGTGAATGATTTCAGATACACAGAATCCTCTTAGATGGGACAGGGAATTTCCACGTGAACTTCACAGTAGCACATGAAATTGGGAAATTCAAAGAAAACCAAACAGTAAGCAGCTTCAAGTGCATCTATATCCACTCTGGATTTAGAGAGTTATGGGAAAATTATAATTATAGGATAAAAAGTATAGATGAGGTACTAGATCAATAAATCCCATGAACAAACTCCAATTACTCTGCAAGAGCTGTTCACACTCTTCTCTAAGCAGACTTACAACTTAAACTCCAGGAGAAAAGAGGGTGTTAAATTTACTCAAACAAAAAATAATTTTTGGGGTTTGTTTTCAGTTGGATCTCTTGGGAAAGAAAACCCCAAGACAAAAAACAATACTTACAGCAAAACTGTGAAATTCTGTCTTACATAATATCCTAAACTACTACCTTGCTTTTTTGCCTAACAGCTTATGAACATCTCACCCTTAATAATACCTTAAAGAGTTTTAACTGAGGTAGCCACTAAAACATCACCATACATTAGCAATGCCAACACAATGGGAAAAGCTCAACCAAGATGCTCAAGAAAAGTTAGCTAGCATTTGCTTTAAAAAATGTCATTTTCTCTCTAGCTCTCTTCCTCCAAACCTTGCTTCACTTCCCTTTTCTCTTCTTGCCCGTCTCTAATAAACAGCAACAAAGAAAAGTTTACCTTTCCAGTTCACTTGTAAAATGTCCTTGGATTTCCACAACTAAATTTTCAAATGATGAATCGGTGAATTTAGTTTTAAATGAATGTCATTTAGAACACTGACACTGAAGGACAATCTGCACCCTCAATGACTGACACCTGAGGTTTCAGCTCTATCATCTTCCTGCACATGCCTAAGTGCTAGAAGTTGTGGAAAGACACCTGCAAGGGGAAAACACAGAAGCGGTGAAAAGGTCCCTTTCATTGTAAGTCTCACCTATATATGTAAACACACAAAGAATCACCTATTAATTCACTGTCTTTCAAGTACTCAGGAAGTTAAATTGCCATTATCATTCCTCTAGCTAAAAAGTACAATGAACTGTCATATCCTGGACCTTTATAGTGGCAATCATTGCTCAAAATGAAAGCATTTTCAAATTACTATGATAGCCTATGCTCAAATTCAACATGAAAAGAAAAATCAGCTTTAAGGATAATCAATACCCTGGTATTTTTGAAAACACTTTCAAGATATTTTTTGTGGTCCTTTATCACAGACTATTTCTCAAGGTAATTCAGAACCTCTTCTATCTACATCCAAATCAAACAACCAACCAAATAAGAAAACTCCAACTGAAAATCACCCCAATATCAATGTTGTTCAGTACACATATATTGCAGAATGTACATTTGGGTAAACATCTACACTGCACACATACAAGTACGTGTACATGTAGTGTAAACATCCAGTTCTGACTTCTTTTTTTCAATCACTATTTGGAATTTCAGTGTCCTCTCCAATTGGCCAGATGTTTTAACGCATCTGAAATGCAAAGTTGCAATTCAGACACATTGCATTGACCCAAAGCAGCACGAAATCTGTGCTTTTAAGATACATATACTTACCAAATAAAAAAGTCTGAAGAGAAAAACCACGGTCTCGCTTAAAAAAATAGAGCACTAACAAGTGTGACATGCATAATACTGGTTTCTCAAGGTAGAGCAGATACTGTGTGTATATTCCCAAATATAAAAATAAAATGGTACAAACTGCATGCAACTGTACACAGTGCAGTTTAAGCAATACCAAGGTATTATCCTTGTTTTTCTGAAGCAAGTGGACAGCAGCAAACTGCAGGGTGATAATTGTAATGTGGTCCTTGGGTTTCGTCTTCCACAGAGACAAACAAAGCTACTTTTATTTCAAAAAACTCTAGCCCACCACAGGAAGACATCAAACGATTTAGCCATGATAATTGTACTGTGAAGAATTTCTGAATTTTCTTACACATCTAGATTACGCAAACGGGCTTATTGTTTGAAGTACTTTGCTAGAACTCCTTTTTCACAAACCACAACACACCAAAAAAAGTGTTTCCTCCTTTCATTACACACAATTGTTCATGAGGTGAAAGTAGATGAAGGTGGTTTATTACAACATTATAAATCTAACCTCATCCTTATGAAGCATATGTAATGCACAAATTAAAGATTCCAGTTAAGCATCACCATATACTAACCCTTTATGTTTGTATAACACAACCAGCTAAAAAATTGTTACTACTGAAATCATACACAGGCACCTTGCTATATCATACTTACGTTATAATTTTCTTTTTAAAACATTCCACAACTGATTTTGCTTTTAGGCCACTTTTGTCCATTTCATCTATTTAGACGCTGTGTTACCACTTCTCTGTACATGATAGAGATATATATCAGCAGAAGAAAAATGACAAAGAAATCATCCAAGAACCCCAGAATTCCAAACAGAGCTTCAGGAAGAAAATCCAGAGGTGAAGCCAGGTACAGTAAGGCTCCAATCAAGCAGAGGAATATTCTGATGCGAAACATCCAGAAGAGGCCCCCTACAGAAAACATCTCCCTGAAAGCATGTCGCAATAAGGTGGGGAGATCCATAATTCTTTCCATAATCTATAAAGAAAGAACACAAAAGTTAGAATTTTGTTTTAGCAACTCATTCATGCTAAACTGAAGTTTCTACTACTACGTTACATCTTAGTATCTGTTAGTTTATAAGAATTAAAACAAAATCCAGGAAGAGTTAATGAGTTTAGTTTTACTGGGGAGAAAGTCAGATTTAGAATATATGTTTTGAAGAAACAGTCAACTGTGTTATTCTACAAGGAAAAGCCTACACTTAATATACATCATTAGAAAATATACTGGCATCTATTATGAAGGAAAAGCACTGAATACTACAGAAAAACAAATGACTGGGAAAGTGAAAAACAGCTAGCAGGTTAACTGGAGTGAAATATTGATCAGAATGCAAGACAAACAAGGATCACAAGAAAAAATTTTATAGGTAAAGTGGAATATGTTACAGTTTTCCAGAAACACAATGGTGTATAATCATGATTCATACAGGTTTCCAAAGGATGGATGAATCTTCAAAGTAAACTAAAGAACTTTTAAATGAATCCATTCCTGGCTCCTTTCCATTTTGTGACTATGATTCTGCCAACTTAACAATAGACTGCTCAATAGAAAATATTCAAGTTTTTGTTGTGATGTGTAGGGAGGGTGAACTTAAAAACTTTATTTATACTGGTTCCCTTCAGTACACAGTTTCTACCTAGAGCCATTAAACTCCATTAAAATGAGTTATTGCTACAGCAGAAAAAGTTTTTGAGAAAGAAATTTTGTATGTGGTAACACTGTGTATAAATCAAAGACAATTCGTCCAATTAAGGCTTTGGTGCAGATTTCTGGCATGACCTCAGACAGGTTACTGGGGACTAGACACAGCTCGCAGGGAGGTCTAATGGAGCCTGAAAGGTAGTTTCAATCTCTTCTGGACAAAACCCATACATTTTGCGGTTTAGAAAAATACCCCTCCCTCTTCTGTCTCTTTGTACTGTACATTTTTCTTGCTAATGTCCTCTAGCTATATCCAAATCCCATTACAAATGAAGACAAGCAGGGAGGTTACTAGTATGCATGTGTGTGCATTTCACCTTGTGAAACAGGACATGCACACAGGAGATGGGCTCACAAGGCTGACTTCCTAAGATTTGTAGAACGTTGACCATTCCTCTTAGCTATTTACAGAAAAAAAATTATGTTTTTCTTCACTCAGAGAGGAGAATAAAGACTGTAATATAATCTAGGGGAAAAATTAAAAAAATCAAGATAGTATATAGCTGTCTGAGGAGAAAGGCATGGAGTAGAACTTCAGATTCTTCTAATCAGTGCAAAGATATTAATGAAGTGAATATTATTCCTTGCAGGTCATGTATTTCATTAAGTATTTTTACTAACTAATTATTGATCCTTTCAAAATAATGACTCCTATCTAAAAATCAACACATGAACACTTGAGAAAACTCAAGACTTATTAGATTCTCACAACAAAAAAGAAAGTTTCCATGTATTTTCATAAAAGACAAACAAATAATTTTGAGGTCTTGGGTTTGACCTAACCATTTCAACATAGATTTCCTAAAGAAAAGTTCCCTAGGCCTTAAGCATCAGGAAGGGAAAATTCATATTCCAGAGAAAGAAAAAAAAAAAGAAGGAGGAAAAACCAAGACTACAAAAAATGGCTCTCAAACTCTCCTGACATCAATGACTTCCACCCAAATTTACCCAAAACTTACTGATCTGGGCTGTCCTGAGAATCTTCGATTGTAATCATTAACATCTTGAAACACTTGGGCTGCACCCTGCTGATCTTCACCAAAGAGTGGTAAGAATAGTGTTACCTAGGCATAGAAGGGAGATTATGNNNATGTTACATATGCAACTGTAAAACAGTCATCTTCAGTTAACTATATAGAAAAAATTTTGGTTTAGCTGAATAGTTAAAAGGAGAATAAACTGAAAATTATTAGCATGCATACTGCAATTAAATTTTAAATAATTTATTGCTTACAGCTCTTTACAGAATAGTAATTTTAAAGAGATTATTAAAAATAGTGCAAAATAACCTTCCTTTTAAGAGAGGCTTATATTTTTTTTTCTAAACACCTAAATGCTTTATGTTTCATTAGTGGGACAGATGATTTGGAGAACAAATTTAATTTACCAAATTAATCTAATTTTGTTTCCTAAATTGAAAATCAAATAAAGCAATCAATGAAGCCTTTCTTTTTCTCTATTTAGAATTGCCTTAGATGACAACAAATATGCAGCAAAACTCATAGTTTTGCATATGGATCTTCATACTGAGATGAGTTAACAGAAAAACATATTAACCTTCAGCTCTTTTTTAAGGACAGAGAATTTAGCTCTGTTCTTGGGTTAACTTACACGCAAACATAAAGAAATAAGATATATGTGAGTATGATGTTACTTATGTTATCTTCCTGCACAGGAGTTGCTGAAAACTTGAGACCTTTATTTGGAAGCACTGTACAGGTATAAAATGCAGACTATCATGGGAAATAGGGAAGGCATAGTACCTGAAACTATTAAAGTCTTCAGAAGTTTCCTCTGTACCTGGCGACTAAATATAAATCTGTGTGGCAGTCACATTTAGAAACGAGAGCATGAGCAGACCTACATTTAACTTCTGGTCCTGCCACAAACCTCTTTTATGACTCATGTTCATGTATACATCTTTCCCTTCCCCATTTATAAACCAGAGTGAGAATGAATACATAACCATGCAACCAGTGCCACCTAATATACCTGTTACTCAGAGGAAGGTAAATATGAAAATATATATAAGGAAAGACTAAAAAAATAACTTATTTTCCCCTTTTCCATCTTCCACACCTCTATTGTTTGTGTCTTTTTCCTCACTGGCTACACTCTAAACCTACTCATTCTTCTTCCAGTTATACCTATTTTTCTTTCCTTCAACTGTCTTCTTACAGTCATTTGTCCTGCTGACACACACAATCAAAGCAGGATATAATGGAGGGGCAAGGGCATGAGCTATACAGTTCATTAGAAGTTACTAGCTCTGTAGCTTGTGCACTGTTAAAATAAAGATGTACTTTTGTTAAAACATACACTCTCAGACTCAGAGATCCTAAGCCTTAACGAGTTGCAGGAACATATTTCAAACTGACAATGTAAGTAAGTTGCGTAGGAAGTAAGTTAATGCTTGCTCTACAGAGATGAAATTAATAATACATACAAATTAAAAATAGGGCCCAAATAAGAAATTTATGTGGATGGGTCTTTTGGTAGGGACAGAGGGAATGGAGAGGGTATTTCTCAGGTACCAGTAGTGTGCTGCTACTGGCAGTCTACCACAACAACCAGGTCTTTCAGATGCAAGTTCTGGTAAAGAAGTTAAATAACATCCTGAACAGAAAGCATGAAAGAATCATAGTTAAAATCTCATAATTTTCTGCTTTCATATACTCTTTACAAAAATACCTGAGTTATCAGTGCAGCTCACTTGTGTTTGAGTTGCAGGAACAATCTGAATTTTTTGACACATTTGTCAAAGCAAGAAGTTCAGAAAAACGAATGTCCACCATTCCTGTCTCACATATCCCTTCTACATTCTTACAGCTTCTCAGACTTCTTTATCTGTCAGCCTCACTACTGCAGCTCACATGTAAGTGCCTTGTTGCAGGCTATCCTAGACAGCCAAAATGACAATCCATAACAACTTAAAATATTACCGTCTGTCTGCAGATTGGACAGCGGATGGCACCCAGCCACGAGCCATACCTCCAGTAGGCAATAATGCAGGAACCTGGAGAAGGTAAGGCACACACATTTAAACTCCTGAGATGAAAAACACATTGCCTGAAATAATGTTACCCACCAAGAGAAACAACTGAAAGTGTATACGCTAGCAGTTAGGTTAAATCTACATTTTCTGATGTAATTTAGTGTACAGCCTTCACCAAGATCGAACACGTTCAAATTCAATGCTATTAATGAGAAAAATCCTGAATAGGTTCAACTGAATCAGTAATTTTAAGGCATTACTCCCTGAAAACACAACAAATTTTTAATCATTAAGTGAAAAAGCAAATAATTAAAATTTTTTCCAGTTTAAAACTTAGAAGTCACAAAAATATCAAGAGATGTAAAATTTATCCTAAATACTTGGCTTTATCATCATCAGTTTCAACAGATGAAAACAAATATAAAAATGTGAGTATTTTATCTGTTTTCCAAACTTGCTTGTTTTTTCATTTAAACAACTAGGCAGGATATACACTATATACTTCATAAAACTAGATGAATGAAGTGAAAGAATCCTACTGGGAACTTTAAGGAGAGGAAGCAAAGTGCTACATAGGGTGCCTGTATATAAACAGCCTCAAAAAAACACAAAACCAAACACTTTAATCAACTGTGCACTAACTCATAATTCTGCAGGACTTCCAAGAAAACAAATATTCGGTGAGATAAAGAA
>JAWWMU010000121.1:29265756-29276116 GCA_035048155.1 Cinnycerthia olivascens
GCTCAAGTTTACTGAACACAGATGATTTGTTTGACAGAGCTCCTAGGGCTGTAACTACTATGAGGGCACTAAGTCTGTTCTGTAATTGCAGATTCTCAGGAGCAGGAGCCGTCCTCTTTGTGAGAAAAGGAGCTGTCAGTTTACAGGAAAAATAAAAAAGAGGAAAAAGGAAATCTCAGTGTAGTCAAATATTTCAAAGCAAGACTTTTTAGCTTGTGGTTCTTGGATACTGTTTTCAGCTGATGAACTGATACTTTTAAAATAAATACACAATACAAATATTGCATCTCTGTAGCATGATTTTAAAATACATAAAGATTACCTAAACAATTTATTATTATTTTTTTATGTCCTATGTAATAATCTGAACATACCAAAATGAGTATTCTACTATCTTACTTTGTGATAATTGTGCTTCAGATTTAACATTTTGCATACTTACGTAATGAACAGACATATTCTCATGCTGAAATTTAAGAACAGTATTGCTAAATCTTGACTGCATTCCTGTTGAGATAAACTTCGAAGAGCAGGAGAAATCCGATCTTGGATGGTATGACAGGAATGATAACATGAACAATCTTTGAGAGAAAATACTGCTTTTTGTTTTTCTTTGTAAAACAGAATAAACAGAAGATAAGTTGTATAAAATAAGAAGTGTAACAGAAGATTAGAATAATTGATTTTTGAAGTAGAAACCAAGGATTGTAGAATGGCCAAACATTTTTTCTTTCCTTGGACGTGGGATTGTAATATAGGTCAAATACAGGGATTAGCATTTGTATAGCTGACTAGAAAACTGGTTAGGAGCTTGTTGACAAAGCCATTTGAAATATTCTTTCATGAAAACAAAACCAAGTTCAACACTAGCAGTGAAACCTTCCTTTTGGTCTTTTGAACAGATACTATAGGAAGGCTTTACTGGAAGTCAGGGCGTGTTCAGCAATATGAAGCAAGTTTGAGCAGACTTGTTTGCTTTCTTTCTTTTTATATGAACAGCACAGGTTTCCACTCTGTCCCAAGAAAGATAGTCATGTAGGAAACAATTTTTGCAGGAAGACAACTGCATGCTTAAGGCTATTTAGAAAAGTAATGCAGTGATGTTAAATAGCAAAGAGCAAATCTGAAAGTACCAGGTCACTGCAGACGTACTATTTGCAGCGAAAACTTGAATAGTTGTCTTTGACATGAAAATTTCTCAAGAAGTTAATCTTCTAAGGAAAAATGTGCTGTTTCAACTGCAGACACAACTTAAAATGTCATTACTTTTATTCTATTGAGAAGAATAAACTACTATTTTTGTATTTCATGTTCCTTGAAAATCGAGTGTTTCTTGGTGTAGATGCTTCCTGTTAAAGGTTCATTTTGAGTGTGCATTCTTTGAGCCCAGTAACAATGGGAGATTAATTAGGTAAAGGTAGGGTGGGGAGACTTCTGGCAATTTTGTGTCCATCAGGATTTTACTATAGTAAATTAATTAATGTTTTTAAAATAGCTGAAAGAGCAGATTAATATATCCGATAAAGAAAAGCGCTGATGAAAATTTAAAGGTATTGGTGTGGTCCAGCGATCTGGATATATCTCCAGATAGGGGTATAAGGATTATTATTTCTATTATTTCTACTTTTTTCCTTACGTCTACCTTCATAGGAAGTGAGTCCACTGGTACTTATGAGGGTGGGAGATAGTAGGTCATGATGAGGAACAGTTTTTGAGAGATCCCTAGCTCAAGGAATTAGTTGTTTTAGACATACATAAAATTTGCACAAAAGAGGAGAAAGGAAGAATATTGCTTGCTCATCAGCTGATAAAAACCAGTTATGTCTTATGCCAAATGGAAGGGGCTAGCAGTTTCTTCTATGATTCTTAATTTTTTGTACATCATCCTCGATACTTTTTGTGCCTGTAGTAGCGTGCCATTTGTAGGTAAGTGCCAGACATCGCAACAGATGTAGCAGAATTTTCTTCAACAAAACTGCTGGAAGAAGGTCTGAGAAGAAAAGGTTATAGAGGAAATTACTAACACCTTCAGAAGCTTTTCACTACTGATGTGATAGCAGATAGCGGAAGTGTGTTCTATGTAACCAAGCATGAACATTTTGCTTACAGTCTCAGCTGTTAAACAGGTGTTGGTAAATTCCCGAAGGACATTGTCTTCCTTCATAGCATTAAAACTTTATCTTTGAATTTCAGCTTTAAGTACCATTGAATATAATTCTCTAGTGGTAACTATATTATATTGGAGGAAGAAGTTTAGCCTATGCTTTAGCTTGTCTTTTGTGTGTATTCTGTAAGGTTCATTGTTTCTATTCAGATGTGGTGATCCCTCTGACTAGCATTGATATGAAATACAGTAAGATAAAATGTCTGTACACATTCAGTGTCGATGATTATTTTAAAGAGTGTTGTACACCAGGAGTAAAGAATGGAAGCAAAAGAAAATGTTTAATTTTTTTTTTAGTAGACTGTTGGCCTAAAATTGTGTAGCTTGTGCTGTTAGAAGTGCCATAGCTTGCTTCTGAATCACATATTTTCTTGGTTTTTCTTTTCTTTTTTGGTAGCTTACGCTGTTACTTATGTTTTCACTGTCCACTGATATCCCTAGAATAGCATAATTTCCTGTTTTATACTATGTTTTAAAATTTTCCTTTCATCCCACTCTGGAGACTGTTTAATATTAGGTGTCCCTCTTGTTTTCATTCTTTTTTCCTCTGTCATACTGGCCTTGGTAAATGTAAGAAATGGTATAATATTTCTTTTGTCATCTGTGCATTGCCCCCCTCTTAATGAATTATTCATTTATTATATTATTCGTTGTAACACGCTGTGTATGTTTTGACACATGCAAAACACAAAAGCCGTGCTTTTATATATCACTGGGGGAGGGAAATTTTTGTAAACACATTTTTTGAAGCAGCTTACTGTACCACTGTTAAAATGAGTAATAATCATGAGTTATACTACATGCTCTGTGGGTTGGTTTTCTTCAGAAGAATATTTCTGTCTCTTTGCATCTGTGATGCAGAGAGATGATTGCTTAAATGAAGGAAAATCTGCATACAAAATAAGATGGAGATGGTATAAATGAGCACTGCTGAAAACATCACATGAAATGATAGAGCATTAACAACAATATAAGTGTCTTGTGCTCTAAAGAAAATTCCCAGTTATCTGCAGTACTACTGAGATAGTAGTAGATAGGCACAATCAACTGATACACAAATTCCTTTCTAAACCTGAAAGCTATCCACTGCTAGAGATTGTATAAGTTTAGATCTAGGCTCAGGAGCTTACTGAATTCAAAATACTTAGCTCATGCATGAGTCATCTCATGGTAATGAAGATGTTCCAGTCAATTTTCTGATAGTTTAGCTGCTCACTTCTGAACCACACATTTTCATATTTGCTTAGGTGATGCTTTTTCAGACATTGTAAGACGAATGCTGTTGCTTCCAAATGAAATGGTCTAAGGTGGTCAAAGAACTCTGAATTTGATTGAATCCTGATCCCCAAAAATATAGCAAAGGGAGACTTGTTTGCAGCAGGGGGTGTGAATGACCTACCATCTGGAAGACTCTTTTTTAAATTTTAAAGTGTTTAGAAATTCTTGTGGGAAAGTTTTTATTTTGGGTTTAATTTCCAATAGTTTGTTACATAGAGAAAGCTTTGCTGTTGGTAGTAGTAATAAACTTTAATTAGACTTTAGAAGAGGGAGAAAATTATAATGGTAGGTGGCTTAGGTTAAAGAAAGGATGATCATTCTAGATTTGATTAGTGTTGACACCCAACCTGTTGCTTTTCTGCTTATTGTATTCCTGGCAAAGTGTTTTTGCAGTGTGCTATTAATTGTTGTGTAACCTGTATGAGGATTTTCTAAAAAGAATTGTTGGTGCTATTTTGACCACTGTCACATTGTACTGATTTCACCCGGATTGCTTACCACCTGCTGGACCCTTGGATATTTCCATGAGGTTTGTATACATACAAATAAAACAAATGGGATCTGTCAAATAGGACTACCACACTGAGTTTAGATTTATTTCTCAGGTATGTTCCTTAAGTATGTCTGATGACATATATAAGGGTTTAGGTAGCCTATGACTTTCACCAAGACTGTAAAAGACAGTTGCTGGTTCATGTTCTACTTCTGCTACAGTAGTAGCTGAGAAAAGCTCTTTAGTTTTTGCTGAATTTCAGGCTTCTGAGTGAAGTGAGTTGGACCTAACTCTGAAGTCTTGTTACTGTTCCTCAGCTGATGCCCTTATTGGTGCTGTTATTGTTGAAAACTGGATTTGCAATATCAGCTATCCAATCAGTCCAAATATAGTTTTGCTTGTGGGATGTTTCTTATACTTACCCATGTTGTTTCTTAGAACCATTATTTACCATGATCAGGTATGTCAAGGATTGATATATTCATGGCACTACAGCCTTGAAGCAGCTGAAGATGTTAGTGTCCAAGTGCAGCCCTTAAAATTATAAGATACAGTCCTTAAGGAATTCCTGTTGGGTTTTTTTGATGAGGATGCGCAGGTCATACCTGCTTTCTCTCTCAGCTGCATAAATACTTTATAATTGTGAGTCTGTTGTTAAGCAAGCTTACTTGTGTGTTGCCAGTTCCCAGAAGACCCATTTGACAGTCATTAGAGTGTTTTTTGAACCCCACACCTAAAATGGGATTTCAACTATCATTTGTTTCATTAGTGTCCAGATGATTTTGTTGTGATTGAGTGGAAATTAGGCAAACGAAGACTAATTAAGACTTTTTGCAAGGAGAGCTATTTGTTTCATGTAACAGCTGAACATGAACTTTCTTCATATATAAGAGATCTTATATATATTTGAATCAATGTCATTCTTAGGTTTACTTGTCTTCTTGTGTCAGGGAGTCCATTTGAAAGCTATTTGGAAACATATATTTCAAAAATAGATGATAGTCTGGATAAGGCATTGCTTTTTCTGTTTCGTAGTTTAAGATTCTGTCATCTGTGCTAGAACTGTACTGTTTTTGAATGGAAGTAATTTGGAGTCATCAACTTAACTAGTAATTAAAATTGTTCTTCCAGATATATGTTTGCAGATGCTGTGTCAAGGGAAATGAAATATGCTGTAGTCTTCACCAGAGTCTGTGACAAAGTGTGTAAAAAATAGCAGGGAAAATGTGTCAGTAGAGAAGCATTGCTGTTTGTGGTCTCCCTCCATTGCTGTATATCGTAGTTGCAATACAGCTTTCGGACCCTGATGCACTGTGAAGGCACTGTGGAGAGGATGGAATACAGCATGATGCAAAGTGTGGCTGCATTTTGTGCTCTAATAAAAGTACTGATGTAATTGCTGGTTTACAGTATATATGATATTGATGTTATTTAAATCTCCAGGCATATTCAGAGTTTTCTTGAAGTTTTGCCAGAAGATCTCATGGCATCTTGCCCTTAAAGAAAGGAGCTTAGTCCAATACCCTTCTGTGTGTAGAAGGTGCAGCGGTAAATCTAGTAGTAATCAGTGGCAAATGCAGCAGTGTAAGTCCAGAAAATAGAGTACTTCACCTGAAATTGTGAAACAACTCCTAAGAGCATTTTACTAACAATAAAACTGTGGTTTTTTTTTCACTTGGACTGTATTAACTTTATATGATGGATGAAATATGAGCCTTTCCTTATGTTTTCCTGCTCCTTTAAAATCAGTTATATGTAGTACATTTTTTCTCCTTAATTCTGATTATAGCATTTTCAAAATTCTCTATGATAAAGGGAAAATTTGCCTGAACTGAGTGGTAGAAAATGTTTGCCTTCTAGATAATCTTTGAGCTTGGCAGCAGGAGAGAGAGTCTCAGGTGTCTTGAAGAAGCAGCTTTTGGAAGATGCTTGGAGAAAAATAAATAGGGAGAAGTTGTCCATGGAAGTAGAAGTATACTCTGCAATCAGTAGGAGTTCTCTATTCTTTTTCTTGATTGCCTTGTTAAAAGTGCATAGGATAGAAAAACTGCTGAGGAAGGATGTTCACAAAAGGATTTGTGTAGGGTTACTGTGAAAAGAGAATTTCAAAAACTGGTAGTGTTTGGTAGATGAAATAGTGAAGTGTGCTCTTAGTCATAAAATCTTCAGTGATGCTTCCTAACTCTTCTCAGTATATCAAGACAGCATATGTATTATTCCGTTTCAGGCGTTTGTTTTAGAAGATGAATAGTTGTTAGCAGTGTACAATGGTAGGGATTCATAATAGGAGGAAAAGTAATAATTTTTAAAACTTTTAAGAAATGCAAGTAAATATTGCTGGAGCACCAGAGGAGAAATTAAGTGGTAGGACTTGCGAAGGGAAAACGGCAAAATGCATTTAAGAATCAAAGAAGTTTCCTCAAAAGCATAAGCTGCTCATGGCACACAAATGAAGCTGTGCTGTCAAGAGGGTGCAAGATCTTAGAAAGTGAGTATTAACAGGATTCTGAACTGCATACAAGAGGTAGTCGTATAGATTAACTCAAACCTGAGATAGGAGCTTAATGACTAATGTGTACTCAAGATTTCTGTAATGTGTTTTTAATGAATACACTTTTTATCTTTCAGAGATCCAGCTTACTTTGATGAAAATTGGCTGAACAGAATCAAAACTGAAGTAGGAGATAATTGGAGGCTAAAGGTATTTGACTTACTTTGCTTGTATATGAATCTGTATTTTAGTTTTTAATACAATATTGTGTCTAAATATTCTCATATTTCTGGGTTAGGGTCTCGCTTAATAGACAGCATTTTAAATTTTAAACCACTTTGATTTCACTTGTTTTTATGTTTTATTATCCTATACAGTTTTAACAAAGACATTCTGAATTTAACAGGTTTTAATGATTTAAAAGGAAAACTTTAAATGTTATACATCAATTACCTCTAATTTTTCAAATGTTAAGTGAGAGAATTTTTTAATGCACAGTATGCTTTTTAAAAAGCAGTGTTTTTCAGAAGCAACTGCATAAAAATTAGGTATATAATAATATATTTAAAGAAAAATGGCAAGGTGTTGCTTCCTTTTCCTTTATCAGGTCTGCAGAACCACTGAGTTTTAAGGGAAGAAGTCATGCTTTTTTCTTTTTTCTACTCAACATGGTTTTTAACCACATTCCATTTGCTGGGTCATTCATATCATTTGGCATTCTGGCATTTCCCTGCAAACCTGAAGGAAATAGAATTTACAAGAACTATGTATAAGGAACATTTTCTTTAGAATCTGAAGAACAGAGTCTCACATGCAGATGTTAGTGTAGTTTTTGACTAGTTTTGTTCAGAGAATGTCCTATGTGCTTTTCTAAATTTCCTTTTTCAGCCTGACAAATTGGGGGGAAGAAAAATAGTTAGGAATTTACTGATAGTTCTTATTTCCCGTAAAACCATTTTGTTCCAGCCACCAAAACCTATTCTGAGCATCTGTGGAAGGAAAACAGCTGTGAAATACTCTACTACTTAGAGGCTTGTCTACATCACTTTCTGAATTGCAGGGTCACACAGACAGAATGCTGCACCCTGCTGCTGTTTTATGTTTTGACATACCAGGAAACGTAGCAGTGTGGTTTCTGCTGTCTGACCAGCTGTGGGAAGTCTGAAATGCTTTAGAATATTTTGTCTACTAGGGCTGCCAGCAGAAGTGAGGGTATGTTGATGAGGATGTATTGACTGACTGGTGAATAAAAGACATGATCCCTAAAAAAATTTCGGCTTCTGCTGCATGTAGGGTACTTCATATAAATGAACTTCTCAAAGAATTTTATGGAATTGCAAGTGAGCAGCTGCATACAAGGTCTTATTTTTCTTTTAAGTATTTTTTAGGTTTTTTTCCTAAGGAATATTGAAGTCTTGGCTGTTAAATGTAGAGGATAACAAAATGAGAACTGTTTGTTATATTATAGCATTTGAGTTCATTGAATGTGGAACAGCAGCTTCTGTAACTGTCATATGGAGTTGGAGGAATAAATATTTTATTTTTACATCTCCCACCAATTTGGCAGATGTAAAAGCTTAGCAGGTGTGGGGGAAAAAAAAACAAATGAGCTAACTAGTAACTTCCTTGTGTGATTGAGGTTGGCAAAGCGTCAGGTCAAATTTCAGTTTCTTGCTGATGTCATTCCATCTTGTTTTTCAAGTGTCCATGTAAACAAGAACTGAAGACTGACTTTTTTTTATTGTTTAAGAAATATGTATAATTCAGCTTTCTGTATACATTTTTATAGTTCACTTTCCTTTTAATCAAGAATAAAAGGCACAAGTGTGATACTTTAACTCTTGTTTTTCAATCAGGAAAGTAATCCTATACTTTGCCAACTGTTCTTTATATGTAACTAAACATTATTAGTAGTCTAGTTTTTCAAATGTCTATCATCCAATCCGTCATTTGAAGTCTTGCTTGTAGGAACACTTCAGTCTGTGCATTTCTATTAATAGAATTGTTCAACTTGGAAAAGACTTAATATCAAGTTAGCTCTACGAAGTCCACACTAAACCATGTCCCTAAGCTCCACATCTACACCTCTCCTAAACACCTCCAGGGATAGTAACTCAACTACTTCCTCAGGCAGCTTGTTCCAATGCTTGACAACACCTTTGGTGAAGATTTTTTTCATAATATCCAATTTTAACTTCCCCTGGTGCATCTTGATGCCATTTCCTCTTGTCCTGTCACTTGTCAACTGGGAGAAGAGAACCTCACCTCACTACAGCCTCCTTTTAGAAACGTATTCATTTCTAGATTTAAGATGTGGGCATCATACTTGTGTGACTCTAGAATACAGCTTTCCATTCATGCTTTAAGAAGTGCCATGAGAAGTGCTAATTGTATTATCTCAAATGTTGTAGTAATGAGCTGCATTATTTTCTTGCTGCTAAACATGGTCACTCTGATGCTATCTGGTATAACAGTCACCACTTGTACAAGCTCTTGGTATCATCAACCACATAAAGGAGCTGGTCTAGCAGGGGAAATACATAAAAACAATCTAAAACGTAATGCCTAGGAAGTGAATATGAAATAGTGGTTAGGAGGGCTGGTAAAGATTAGTGTAGGTCTTGTACAGCCCACCTAACCACTCTTCGTAGAAATACTCAGAAAATGATAGAGTCATAGAGTTGGTAAGGTTGGAAAAGACCTTTAAGATTGAGTCCAACTGTCAGCCTAGCACCACCACCATGTTCACCACAACTCATTATGTCACCAAGTGCCATATCTGCACATTTTTTTAACACTTCCATGGGTGATAACTCTACCATTTTGCTAGACTTAGACTTCCAATATTCTACAACCCTTTCTGTGAAAATCTTTTACCTATTATTTAACCTAAAACTTACCTGGCACCAATTGAGGCTGTTTCTTCTTGTTCTGTCACTTTTTACCTGGGAGAAGGCAATGAGTGATGTGATTGTTAATTTTTACAGGGGATGCAACAAGAACATAAGGCTGAGATTTAGGGTTTTTTTGGGCGGGGGGAAGGCATGGTTTGGTCTGTTTGATTTTTTTTTAGCATTTTGCTTTCTGATAATTGCAATGTTTTTGCACTTGCTGTACCATTTTAAAAAAAACAACTTCACAGGGATGTTTTTAAATTCTTGGTTTCAGGGCAAGTTGCCAGACTTGAGAAATTGTGCAATGCGCAGGAGATAAAAAGGAAAGTGCTAAAACTTGGAGAGCTTGCAAACTGGGTACCATTCAGCAATCATTCTGGTTCTTAAAGCTGACCAGCTCTTTGTCTACTGTACTTAGTAGAGAAATGTTGTTATTTCTTCAGGGTTGAAATTTCACGCTCATAGCTTAGATCAGCATACATATTAGTTTGTGTTTTCCCTTGGGCAACAAAAAAACTTTTCACTGCTGCCTTATCTTTATTTTATGATGGTTTACAAAAAAAGGTACATTAACTCTTTCCTCATGTACAATGGACACTTCTATATAGTCCAAATTTAAATTGTGTACAACATAGTATTTCATGACTGAGGAAGATGACATCTTGAAGATAAAGCCTATGTTGAAAATTAAAAGCAGCTTAGAAAATCTGATTGCCAAGATTTTGCAGCAAAGAAATTCCCTAATGAAGAAAAAAATTACTGATTTCATTTGATACATGGACATCAGTTTCGGCAATTACAGAATAAACCGTTGGCTGTCTGAAGGATGGCATAAGATTATCCCTCTTTACCCCCGTCCCCTTCCATTCTGTGTGGGAAGCTTGGGTAGGGAAGGAAACACATTGGTCAGCTTGATTTCTAGTTTTTCTTCTTAACTTTTTGTTTTGACATTCAGACTACAGCATCAATTTAAAGTACAGTTTTATTGGTGTTTATAATAGCAAACTGTGTTAGTCTTGTGAACCTTCACTACCCAGTCT
>JAWWMU010000121.1:29432166-29442500 GCA_035048155.1 Cinnycerthia olivascens
TTCTATGATAATATATTTAGTTTTGATTAAACAATATATCCCCATTGAAATTTCTCACCACTAGTGTATTGCTAGTGTGACACAGAGTGTCTTTTAGGCATATCTTAAGCACCTTCTCCAGTGGTCTGCAGTGCAAATGATGACTAGGCTCCACAAATGAGGATCTTCAGGAAAGTGACATTAACAGTGGACTTACAGGCTTCCCTAGGAGAGGACTGAAAGCTGGACATAAACCCCAAAACATTTGCTAAGGGAACTGCTGAATACCCATCTGTTGCCATGAATCTCTGTTTCATTTCCCATGATGATAAAGAAACATGAAGTACTAACTACTTTTTGTTGTTATTGTTGTTATTTTTTTATTTTGTGATGTTCTGCTCTCCCCTTGGCCAAAAATCTCAAGCCATGTTATTTAAAGACCTCAGGAACTGCACAACTGGATGTTTTTTTTCTTTGTTTTCTTGGTGGAATCTGTCATATCTGACCATCTTGAGCACTATGGTAAATAGATGTTATCCAAAGATATGATCAGTTTTTAGTGTTTAGTCCACCATTTTAATTTGGTGGAGTGTGAGGTAAAGAAGGATTGCGACCAACATTCTGATATTTCAAGTGGTCAGCAGCTTATGTTTTGGAAGAGGTGTCATTTTCATCCACTACTATACACAGTAGAAAGATGAGTCTACAGAGCAGTTGTCAAGAGGTGTGCTGTGATTTAATTCTCAGTCCTCTCACAGTGCATTCTTTTTACAGGGCAAGCTCTTGGGTCCCACAAGCTAGTTCAAAGCAGCCTTCATTTGGCCTTTTCATTTTTTAAACACCTTCTAGAATCTTTTTTCCTGTGCTGGGTAGAGGGTTTGTAAACATCACTGTGGGAGATTTATGGCAAGAATTTGTGCAGACCTAGAAAGTGTAAGAAAGACTGACCATCATGAATTCTAGGTTGATCTCTTCTGTCCCTCTACTGCTCTGAGAAGGAATAAGCAGTCATTTTTGTTTAGCAGATTTGTTAGCCTTTCTGCCATATACAGGTTTGTAATTTTAGCCAACAGGGGGATCCAGTTTGTTTGACAGACACAGATGCTGCAGTCCTTCCTTTTTTTGGTTTCTTTTTGCCCTAGAAAGACAATAGCAGAACAGTTGTAAAAACTGTTCTGTACTTCCAAAAACAAGAGTTGATTCTGGATGAACAAGTACATGCTTCCCAGCCTCTTACACAGTGGTAATAAGATGTCCTGATGTCTTCTGGTGTGGCATATAAGAAATAAAGACAGTTCCTACTGGGTTTGCATTTAGTCCATGGAACTCATATCTCTCAGCTACCCCTGGAGTCATATTTATTTGTGGCCTCTGAGCCCGCAGTGACCCATCTGAAGTATAAAACTTCAAGACCAGAGTGCCCCTTCAGAAGATGCCTGCGTTCAACTTGGAGGTGTCTCAGAAATCTACAGCATCTCCCTGGTGGGACTGGGAAAGTCTGGGGAAAGAGGTGACCCTGGATGTCAGCTTTAGAGATGGTCCTTCTCCTTTTCCCTGAGGAAAATTAGGATGGGGGCACAGAAAAGTGAGAGTCATGATTGCTTTTAACTTTCCTACTACTCTCTCTTGTCGTCTCTACATCCAGCCAATGCCTTCTACCAGCTCCATCTGATATACCTGTATCTCCTGTCCTCATGACATCTGGTTGTATAGGGAAAGAAACCACAAGTTTTTTCAGTGCAAACCTTTTCTTTTCTCCACTTCATTTTCTTTGTGTTGCACCCCCGTGGGGATACTGCCCATTTGGCTTCACTCACAGTGGATTTTTTGTGTCCCAGAACAGGGTCCTTCCAGAAGCTATGGCTAGTAGGGAATGTCCCTTGGAACACCTGGCCCTGCCTTTGGGAATCTTCCTCCAATTTCCTAAGAGTTGCTTCATGTTTTATTGAGGTTGTCCACAGCAGATGCCCCCCTGCTACCTCTCGTGTTTGGCCACCCCCTGTCCATTATCCATGAGCCCTTAACAGTGCCCTGTCTCATAGCAGAGTGATGTGCAGCTGGGCTGTCCATTGCCTACAGTGCTCTGCCTCCTCCATGCCCTCCAGTGATGGGGCTCTTCTTGCCACATTGCTTTGATCCCAAGTATATACAAAATTGAGGTTTAGAATTTCTTTCCTCCTGTGACCTGCATTTCCCATATTGGTTCAATTTTGCATATTTATTAGCTTTTCAAAAATCTCCTTAACATTGACACTAGCCAACACTTTGGAAGGGTCTGGTGGTGTGGGGGTGTTAACACAGATTGCAGATCATACAGGATTGATGTTCTTGGAATACATTGGAGTCACAATGGAGTATTTGCCCTAGAAAATGAAGAGCAAGCCGAAGACTGAAGTGATTAAAAAACATAAGGAGGACTTTAACTATGTTCATTTCTGTGCAAGACAAACCTTGATCCTGTTCTGTGAGTGCACAACTGTGCATTGTGGTCTTCAGAGGTCAAATCCCAGCTTTCCTCCCTCATGCTGCATTTATGGAGAAACAAAGCCGAATGCTTGCTTGTGGCAGACGTTAAAGAAAAGCAAAGATCTCGATGCTGGTAGTGCACTCCTGCAGAGCATGTGATGCTCTGTTTTGTCAGCAGCATGGTGTCAGCCTGACATCAAATACAATGAGGGTGGATGTGTGCTTCTGTAGAAAAGTGTGTCACTGCTGCATATGCATGAGGTGACAGTGGGGAGGTCTCATGACGGACACTGCAGTGCCATGCTGCACAGCTCTGTGGGGACTATTCACAAACCAGACCAGGGTTAAACTCAGGCTCTGTAATTAATACAAAGAGAGAGCTCGTGAGCTGCCCTTCTCAGGTGCACTTTCTGCAAAGCACAAGGGATGGAAGGCTAGCTAGAGTGGAGTGGAATGGACATATGCTGCTGTGTTCTGCTGGCTGACATTCTCCTAAGTGTTTTTAAATCACAGTTATTGAAGCCTCATGTGCAGACCTTGTTTTTAGCTAGTCTTCTAAACTTAGGGTTAATGAATCAATTATTAAAGACCTACTATTTACTGATCTCTTTACCCTCTGGCCTTGGAAGAAGATGGGGTGTAGAGACATTATTTTGCATCTGATCAATCAAATGTCTTGAAATCAATCTTGTTTAATATATGTACATATATTCTACAGGAAAAAACTGACCTGAAGATTACTTAATATTGCAAGGCAATGCAGAATGAAAAACATTCATGTAACTGGTCTTTTTAAACCTAGGATTTTTCCCCTGAAACATTAAATCGGGACACCATCAAGTCCATGAAACCCAGTTGATTTTGCTTTCCAAATTCCATACCTAAACTAAACATACACACCCCAAGTTAATTACCTTCAACTTCACTTGCTCTCCATCTGCAACCTGAATTGTGAGTCTGGGAAAAGCACAAGAAAAAGACTTAGCCAGAAGTTTTATTCTTCAGCCCACATGTGGGGCAAGAGTGTGGGAAGAGGCTGCATGCTCCTTTCTGCTAGTTTTCAACAGAGAACAACCTTTCTGGGCTCTGGGTCTCCTGGGTATGCAGAAATGCAGTTGCACCCCTGCAGGCTCCCTGGCCTGGCAGGAGTGAGTGGGGCAGTAGGCTTGGAAGACTGAAACATGTTGCATACAGCGTGTTTGGGGAAGCCTATGGAAAATTATTTGTGTTTGATGTTTTTTTTTTTGTTGCAAGCTCCAGGATAGCTTGGGAACTTTGCCAGTCTTCTTTTCAGTGCTGTATGTTGTCAGCAGAGAATCCATCTCCTTCTGGCCCACTAGCATGTGTCTGCTGGATGATGGGGTGTCCTCAGGCTGCCGGTGGATACTGGCTGTGGGAGTCCTTGGAGCAGGGCTGGATCTGCAGCAGCTTGAGATGCAGTAGCTGGAGAAACATTGCATCAGTTATTAGTAGTTCAGAGTCATGAGGCTTGGAAGGTAATTGTATGTTTTTTCCTTTTGTTTGCAACTTTTCTAAATATTTTGCTGTGCGTATTTTGGCATTCTGAGTATTTCTTTAGCCTGGGTAGGCGTCAGAAGACTTTTTTTTTTAATATGGATGAGACTGGACTCAGAGAAGATTGGTGTGTTGAGAAAGACGCTGTGCAAACTATATGCAAAAACTGATGGAATAAGAGTCCTGGCAGTCATTGGCTTGCTAAAGATTTGTTATCCTCAGAATCATGTGTGCCTTTAGTAACTACACCACAAAACTCTCACTTTGTATAAATTAAACTTTCCGTGGAATGTAAATTATTAATGCACTAAAATGTGCTGCTAACAGTTGTTTGCATTTGAAGCTATTACTCTCTGTTCCTGACATATACATTTGGTTGTTTACCATTTTCCTAGCGTCAGCAAAACGCATCCTTTCTCTCCATGCCATATGTTGTACAAAGACCACAGAAACCCAAGATGATTAATTCTGGGACTGAGAGCAATACACACAAAACCCCAGTAATAATGGAATTAGATTTAGACTCTGGGACCCTCAATTGCCCCAAAATACTTAATCTTAGAATTAAAGAAAAAATTTTCTCCTGTCTGAAAGGTCAGAATTGGACTGTCTGGTCTGATGACTAAAATCAAAGCCCACAGTCAAAATGCGACCAAGAATCCAGGCAGTCGGCAGCGGTCACAGGGACATCTTGACTATCATTGTTGGTTTTGAGTGATTTAGAGGGCAGTGTGAGAGAGGGACTGCACTTTTACAGAATCACAAAACCAATAAGTTGAGAAAGATCTCTGAGTTCGTGAAGTCCAGCCTAGACTGAACACAACCCTGTCAACCACACCGTGGCACCAAGTGCCACGTCCAGTCTTTCCTTAAACACCTCCAGGGATGACGACTCCATCCTCCCTGAGCAGCCCATTCTAATGTCTATTCACCCTTCCTTGTAAGAAAGGGTGAAG
This sequence comes from Cinnycerthia olivascens, assembly GCA_035048155.1. Classification (NCBI taxonomy): domain Eukaryota; kingdom Metazoa; phylum Chordata; class Aves; order Passeriformes; family Certhiidae; genus Cinnycerthia; species Cinnycerthia olivascens. Next base: position 29,437,083 of record JAWWMU010000121.1, read on the forward strand.
GCTGAATCTTCAAACCTTAGTTTGGTTGAACGGCCTTGCTCCAGTTTCAAATTAATCTCTGCCACAGAGAATCTGGTCCTGTAGGCATTGAGGCATGGGGAACAGGTGTGCAAGACAGCTTTGCTGGGACCATTGTCACTGTGGGAGGGTTCCTCTCCATTTTCAATAGTGCTTCTTGGTTGCTGGGCTCCACTCTTTCTAAGTAGGAAGCAAGCACTTGAAATACCACTGGAGGCAGCCAGAACAGGGCCAAAGAAAAGCAAGTCTCTGCCCTCTTACTGTGGAACATTTTAGTTGATAGCCCCCACTCCTGGCCCCTCATCAGCCTCCTACAGAAGACCAGTGTTTCCAACAGGGTGCTACTTGTGGTGGATAAGAAATGCCATTTTATAGATGACCTAAATGTAATTTTAGGGTGTGAAAGAAGCAAAGATGCAAGCAGTTGAGAAGAAAACCTCATCTTTTTGAGGCTTACCCAGTTCAGAGGTGATGGAAGATGAAGTCTACACAATTTGCTATTATTACTGGGGTTTTAAGAATCCTATTTTAAGAGAAATATTGGACTTTTCCTACTGCTGTAGGAAGAACTCTCAAAACTCTCAGTCTGCTACATGGAAATTGCTCCTACCCCATCCCCACACTGAGTGGGAGAGTATATATACACTATCCCCTCCTCTGGATATAGTGTTAATTTATTCACAGGAGCACAAAACTCAGTTTTGCTGTTGTGTCATCTGGGTTGTGTCATCTGCTCTAGGATTGCAAATCAAAACTGATTAAAGCTTCATCCTGAAGCAAATTTGTCCAATAACCTGACGGACAACCAACCATGAAGGAAACATGAGTCACTGGATCCCCTTTATATTGCTAGGGCATTGCAAAGGGGCTTACACTAAGCGTAATGTAATGTAATCCTACTCAGGAGTTGTGTCATCAGAATAGTACAAACATAAACCCACGGTAAAGGCTTAACTCTTGAAACACCAGCCCACAGTGTGGGAGCCCGTGAGAGCTCCTGGATGCAGAAGACTGTAGACAATGCAAATGCTGGGTGGCATTGTGGGAGATTAGTTGTGACTACAGAGCCACCCAGTCTTATCAAGTGGGGTTACTGGGGTGTGTCTATGACCACATGCTGCAACAATTCCAGCATCCTCTTTCCCACCTGTCCAAAAGGCGTGCCTGACATGAGGACTCTAGAGCAAAAAATTAGTTTTCTGAGCCAGAAACCAACTCAGGAGGTGCTGGTGAGCACTACAGGAGCAGCAGCAGCAGCAGTGATTTGGGTACTATAGAAAGCTGCAAGACTATAGAAATGTTTCTTCTTGTGGAGAATCAGATACAACTCTCTAAAGCCAGGATAAAGTGTGTATGTGACTCCTTGTCTCTTCAACCTTCTAGGCTGTATTTTGCCTTTGATATACACTCCAGCATCAATGGAGAGCAGCCAGAGGCTGTGCTGTGCCTGCTCTGTACCTTTTCACAAACTGCTATTTGAAAGTATTCCTACCTGTACTCTGGGCAGAAGCCATCAGAGAGATGTTTCTCATTTCTATGGAAGTGCTCAGCTTCCTGATGCCTTTTTCTCTGCCCATGACCGAATGTACTGCTAGGATGCCAGAGGACATTATCCTTGTCAGCATTTCTTTCCAGGCTCTTTGCAGACTCAGACAGTTGTCCTGCTGGAGTATCCTTTGCTAAGGATGTCTTTTGAAGAGAGGCTAACTAATTCAACACCTGGAATTATCTGAATACTCTGCCACTTTAAAAGTCCTGTTTTGAGAAATTGAGTTCTTCTGTAAAGGGACAAAACATCAGATTTCACCTGCAGATGTGTCCCCTGATACGTCCTGCTGTCCTCAGAGGTAGCCCTGAGATCTGCCCTGACATGGGCTGGATGGCAGCTGTGGTGCATGAAGGATACCCGGGGTGGATAGGTGGAGATTGCCTAATTTGAGGAGATAGGGCACCAGTCCTGTGGTCTGCCACAGGTACCAGGGACAGCTGCGGGTACCCAAAATGCTGCACTGGGCATCAACATCCCAATGTCCCAGACAGCAGCAGGACTGACTGTAAACTCGTCCCAGACACGCAGTAGCAGATGGGGCAAGGTAACCTTGAGAGATGACAGGACTGACTCAGCCCTGCGGATGCATTTCACGGTCAATACATCCTGTGTCGATTAGCCTGAATTCACATCCATGATGCCTCAGCCAACCGCATCCTCGGAATCAATATCAATATTTAACAACTCCCATCCCCCGCTGGCCCCCGCCCTGCCTTCCCCCGGCTACCCGAGCAGTAAAAAATATCCCGGCAAATTCCTGCGGGTGAGGAGCGCTATGACCCGAACTGCGGCCACGGATGGGTGTAGGTGCCCTGCGGGGCCAGCAGGTGCCACTGCAGGGCAGGCACTGTCCCTCTGCAGGGCACGGCTGTCCCTCTGCAGGGCAGGCACTGCCGGCCGGCTGCTGCCACCCGCCGTTCTCCCTCTTGGTGCCGCCGGCCTCGCACCCTCCTCGAACAGAGAGAAGCTCTCCTAAAGCAATGTATGAGCTCTGAGTCTTACTCACCTGTAAAGAGAGAGGAACCAACCCTCACTTGGGGGGTATCTCATCTGTGATCTTGGGCAGGAAAATTAAAATACATTGTCCTTCATATGAGAAACACCTTCTGGCATAAGTCAGTTGCGGTTCCTGCCCTGTCAGCCCGGGGAATCCTTCATGAGTGCTTGCATAAAACACAAATGTTCTCTAGTATGCTTTGAAGGAGGTACTCAAAGCACTGGATATTTCCCTGTGACATGTAGTCATGGGAATGATGTGCCCAAATACTTGTGAGGACAAGAAGTGAGTTAACTGTTCAGATTTCTAGAAGAAGCAAGCTCAGACAAATATGAGTACGAGTGAATGGCTTTTAGTGTGCTGCATTTATGGACTGTTGTCTCTTCACAATCCTCTTTGTACAACAAAGGCAAAATCTGCCATTGTATTAGATTCAAGAAAGCATGAATTGTTACCTCATGAACCATTTCTTGGTGTATTTACACCAAGCTGTGTATTATTTAATATTATTTTAAAAGACAGATGTGAAGAATGTTACCATTCCACAACACCACTCCTGCAACTGACATGTTATGAGAAGACTTATATGGCATGAGCCTTCCATTGATGTGAATGCTTCTGGCATAACACTGTGAGACCTAACACCAAACTTTAGACTGGGTTCAGAAGACAGTTCTTCCTTCAGGACAGATTTGTGGATAGATACTGATGATCTTTCTGCTCTGTATAATGAAGTGTGATCTGCTTTTGTGATCACTTGATCCTGCTGTATTTCTTGAATCCGGGACAGTACTCTGTGACTGTATAAATAGTTTGACCCTTAGGCTGTGCCGGGAAGCTTTTTAAGGCACATGGGTGGTATGTGGCACAGGCAGTCACAGACACAGTCACAGACAAGTCCTCTCTGTGATGTACACTTACTCTGCGTTGCCTAGCACAACAGAGGACTGAGTTCAACAGCACTTGTGGCATGCAAAATCCTATAAATGTGGCCCTCCCCTTATCATCTTTAAAAGCATTATTCTCCAAGAAATAACAACTAATGAAAATATTCCCTTTCAGTCCACTGCAGGTTCTTTGGGATGCTAGCATGATAAGCTGGCTGCAAAATGACAGTATCAGTGACAGCCATGAAGCACAAAAGGAGGAAAATGAAAATATCACATCCATACAAGACAGTAACACATCCCATTGTGGGAGGCCATATTTCCAAACATCTGGGCTCCCTCCGGGGCAGTAGTTATCTGCGGTTTATTGAACATTTTAATAACACCCATCAGTAGTTTTACTTAGGAATACTAAATTTATATCAATCTGTATATAAAAATACAGTTTATTTACACAAATTAAGAAAATGGCAAGGTGCTGTTTTGCAAGCATTTAATGTTGTGTGACCTCTTCTCACAAGCAGAACCCTCAGGTCATTGTAAATGTTCTTGTATTCAGATTAGTATTCCACCCAGGATCAAAGTGAAAAGTGATTGACCCTTATTCAGCATTTCCAAAGTTTAATTTGCAGTTAAAGTACTACCAGCAGCAGCAGCAGACAGGATTATGCCATTAAATAGTACCTTCTGGCCATCTTCCCTGACATCTGCAGGAAGTTCCATTTTTGCATGGTGTCCTAGTTGGTGACAAAATCATTGGTTTCACCTTCCCACAATCAATTCAGTCATTGAGTCTGGAAATTTTTTGTCTGCCATTGTTACCTGCATAGTTCTCACTGGCAATCACCCTTCTGCCCCACCACTATGTGTCTGCTGCCATGTGTGTGATGAAGAAGCCTGCTATGTAACAGGGATTTTTCCTGTGGTTTTTCTTAGTTGTTATGTAAAAGTAGTAAAAGGCCAATATAATGGACCCTTGGCAAATAAAAGAAAATAGAAAGCCAGAAGCTGCATGATAGACAACTAACAAATGGACCTAACAAGAGATTACTAAAGGAAAAAGTGTTTTAGTGAAAATTTGCCATTTCTCTCCTCATGTGGTTTCTGACAGGTATATATAAAATCATTCAAAAGAATTACCTAAGATGACTGAACCACATTTTACAGTGTTTATGAGCATCTTCTCAGGAGAGCACTGCATTCAAATAAACAGGGCTGGGGAGGGGAAGGGCTTCCTGAAATGGCCCCTCAAGGCCCAGGGCAATATTGCATTAAGATAAATTCCTGTAGGTTTTGCAAACATGCCTAGAAACACAAGCAGTGTGTGGGCATGGGAATGCCTCTGCAGCCATTCCCATTTCCATGGAGAGGCAGGTTTTGTTGGGCCTGGGTCCCCAGTTAAGAGGATTTTCTTATGCTGTAAGCTGACTCTGCGTGCCCAGGTGTTGTGCTCAGGATCAGGCAGAGAGGGTCAAGATATGCGTGACTGCTGAAGTGATTATTGGAGGAAGCAAGTCTGCTTTCTCTCCAGCTCACAAGGGACTGACAGCTTTTGCTCAAACAAAGGGTGTGCAAAGTGGTAATGACACTTGCTGAGAGGCAGTTGTTCTCCTCTGCCACACCAGGGACCTGCTGGGCTTCTCTGGAAGGAATGAGGCTGCACATGGAATCTTCTGCCATCTTCTATCTAGACAAATATATTTGGTCTTGTTTGGTTTGAGCACCATGAAACAGAAACCTGAAAAGCAAGGCTGAGCAGGAGGACATGTCACATGGACACAGATCCTAAAAGAAAACCAGGGGAAATATGACCTTCTTCTGCATTTGCTCAATAAACACCTTTACCACATGCTCTGGGCAACCTTTACTCTGCTTGCTATGATTTTAACTGCAGGTGGCACTACTTATAACAAAGAAGCTATGAATCTAAGATAATAACTGAACAAATAGAAGAAAGTAGAATTAAA
>JAWWMU010000121.1:29469514-29481593 GCA_035048155.1 Cinnycerthia olivascens
TATTTAATTTTGTCAAACCTGACTTTGCTGGGTAGACGTTCCAGCTGGAGAAAGATGGAGTAACCTTTTTGATCCAAATGACAGGCAGACAGACATAGAAAAGTTTAAAGTGAAATAGTCTGTGATTTGATGGGTGTGGTATACACCTGTGAATAAAGGTGCCTTGATTTTCTTTACACTTTGCTACTCACCTGCTGTATGATCTCAAGGAACCAGTTTGCCTCTGTACACTTTTATATTGCCCAGTCACTTCATTTGTCTCTCTAGGAAAGGTTCAGATTTGTTTGCAGGATGAGTGTCACACTGGGACCCCAATTCCAGCAGGGATCTCATAGCATTGCCACAGTGCACTGCATAGACAGGTACTGCAGGAAGGACCTCACCGAGGCATGGAGCTCTCTCTCTTCAAAATAACAACCAAAATATAAATCAAACAGCCTGAGTGCTGTCTCCAAATGGCCTGCACTGTTGAGGAAAGAGGGGCACCTCCAACACAGTCCACTCTTCTTCGTCAGATTTCTTTTGGATGAATTTCAGGCTGGAGGTGTCCCACCAGGTAGACAGGCATCAGATGTCTTGGCTGAATTAAACATGAGGCTACAGATGTTTCAAGTGAGTCACAGAGGCTCTGGCCCCATGAAATAACCTGCTTCTGGGGTCAGAGAAAGGCAGGGAGCAAGTAGACATAGTGACGAAACTTACAAAATGCATCTCTAACTAGAAAGAAACATTAATTCAGTAATGAAATTCTTGTTGTCAGTATTGTGTTTTCTGCTGGTGGTACATATCTATCGTGTAACAGAACTTTCTCCTTGCTGTTAATGAAATATAAACAAATTCTTAAACCCTTTTAAAGTCTCAACCCTGTCTGAGTGAGGAAATAATGAGCAGTAGAATGGACTCTTCTGTGTCTGGACTGTTTTCCTGGGAAACTTAATGTGATAAATGAGCCTGTTGACTAAAGTTTAATTGCTACCTGCAGAGTACTAAAACATTGTATTGATGAAATTGTAGGTGAGAAGAATCTAGAGCGAGCACAGAGCAGAGCATTTTATCATTTTATGATACTATTCTGTTCTGGCTTTCTTTTTTGCTTTCAGTTTAAGAAGAAGAAACTTTAGACATGTGAAAGAATCAAGAGAATCCTGCACCAGTTCACCTATGCATAACAGGAATTGCTTAAACAAGTTTATCACAATGAAAAGCTTTGCAGTAATATCTTGATATACCTGTATCACTGGAAACAGCCCACGTGCTACATGGTTTCACCATGAGTTAGAGCTTGCACATGTGATTTAACAGTGGTATCTTCTTTGTCTCCCCCATTGGGCATTGGTAATGCATTGAATGATGTTTGCTCCTGAAATTTCGTTTAGATTCCACTGTGGGTATGTTGTGTTTTCCCGGTTTCATCCTGATTTGCAACTGCAAGTGTTTTAAAATCAATAATGCCAATTACAGCTGATCACTCTGCATTTTCTGTTTAATCTGACTGCGGAGGTCAGTGAAAGATAGCTTGCAAATGTCACATCCTATTTCACTGAGGGAGCACCATGAAGCACGTTGTTCTGCAAGTCTAGGTGATTTGATAAACCTTGGTACAGAAGTGATTTGACAGCATTCCAAAGAGATATTTCTGAGAAACTTCCCCAGTTTCTCACAACCAGAAACAAGACTTTTATTTTTTTTGAAGTCTGCTAACACAGTGCTTTTCAGTAGGCACATAGCTATGAGAAGATTGTGAAATCTCCTTCTGACTCTGGCTCATACAAGATGTAAATGATAGTGGAAAAGCCCAAATGTGGAGAATACCCAGAAAAGAGCTGCAGCTGGTGTATTATTGTCCCAGCCCTTGCTCTGAGTAACAGCAGTACATAGAATAATTCTGAGATCTGCTCAGAAAACATAACGAGGAGCAGGGCTGTTGAAAGCATCTGCCTTGTGTGTGTTTCATATCCTCAGTGCCATCTGGTCAGCCTCGGGTGTCCTCTCCAAAATGTGTCTCAGAGCAAGAAACGCATGAAAATCCTGCTAGCACAGATGATGAAATTTCTGACATTTCCATGTCTTGCCATCCATCAAAGTATATATTCTTTCCCCTCAGAGGAGTGATGTCCAACACTGTGTCAGTGTTTCTGTGCTCCATCCTCCTTTGGGATGCTCCTGCACAGTTCTCAGTCTTGGTCAAGGTTCTCAGGCTCCACAGAGGGACCCAGCTGTGGGCTGATGTGGGCACAGCTGTATGAGAAGCAGATGAGCACAGATGGGAAGAAAACTTTCCCAAGAAGCATCCAAGCACAGGCACACCAAGCTAACAGGTTATTATCCTTGTATCAGCAAAAGAAACAGCATGTGCTGGACTTGATTCACCTAGGCATACCTGTGGTTCAGTTCTGTGCAACAAGGCAACAGAAGCATGGACTCATCCCTGCCTGGTATTTTCCTTTCTGTGTTAGGCATATCACAAAGCAAACACAGAATAAATTCACTTTGCTCCATATAGGAAAAATACCCCCATGAATTACCAAATATCCAATATGAATTTTGTTAGTTTAATTTCAGATCTCCTGCAGCTTTTCTTTTTTCCCCCCAGTGCTGCTGTTGGGTGCATACAGAGCAGCATTTAACTGCTGCTGTATTGTCCCCACAATTACATTAGAAAAAAACCCTTTTCCCATCCTATTAGATGCATGGCTTTAGCTTTAAAAAGCCATAGATCAAATTAGTAAAAGACTACTAAAATTTTAGGCAAGAATCACTTGGACTTGCTGAGCTATTCTGTTGAAGCTGAAATAAACACAAGCTCATATCCAAGTAGTTTGCTTCATCTAGCCTTATGAAATATGTCAATTATCTTGAAAAAGATAAAATCCTCTGGCTAAATCCTAGATTATAGCTAGCCTTATGTTGTTCAGAAAGGGCTTGATCCCAGCTGGTGGACATAGATAGAACAATAAAGGTATCCTGCTTTATGATAGCTGGGGAGTATATACATCCCCTTTTTTAGGGACATGCTGCCAATCAGGATGCCTGATCCACAGATTCAGTGCAGCTATATTGAACAGCTGATGCTGGAAGGCAGAGCTAATAACACTTGAAAATTTATTAGGGGAAAGCTTGCGCTATGTCCAGAAAAGTATCCTCCTATGCCACATGCGTAAGATGTTTTGGCCACATTTCTGCACGTGGAGTCCTGACTCTGCAAGCGGTCCAAAGAAAGGCCAGAGATAGTTGGATACATTGTTGCAGTATCAGAATCTATCAATTCTGCTTGAAACAGAAGAAAAGAATTTTTAAGATAATAGAGAATTGTGATAACTAGGTCCAAGAGTATTCCTGATCTCTGGAAATTCACTTTCATGTTGCTGTTATTTTGTGACTGTGCGTAAGGAAGTTGTGCGAGTCCTCCTGCCAGTAGTGCAGAGATGTCCAAAACACTGGTCCCATCACTGAAAGACTTGATTCCAGTGTAAATGCATGCTCCAAGAGCACGATTTTTAAAAAAAGAAGAAATATATAACTTGTATCAAATCCAGTAATATATTGTTTGTGAACCTCTACAATGTTCTGTCTCCTTACAGCACATCTTTAATCTTACTGCTTTTCACAATTTTTTCTCTCCCCTCTGCCTTTTGGAGATCAGCATGTGTTAACTTTATCCTGCTGAAAACCTGAATTTTGGCTTTGAAGACTGCTGATTACAAGACAGAGAAAATATCTTTTCACATATTTTTTTTGAAACCACAGATTTCTGATTTGAAGTATGATCACTGCAGACCCAAAAGCAGGAGGTAGTGCTAAGAAAAACCTGGAAATTTTGTGTGTCCCAGTTCCTGTCTTTCATAGGTGAAAAGACTTCTCTCTCCTGACTTTATGCCTTGGATCTTATTGCAGAGGGAAAACAAAAGAGGGCTGCTGTCTTCCCTGGTCTACTTTTCATAGGTGATTTTTTTTTTTCTTACAGGGGTTAAAAAGAACTGAAGAAGAGGAGGGCCTTTTGACTGACAGAACTGCTGGCTGCAAGGAAGGAAGAATCTGACTGGGAGACAGGAAGAAAGGTTTATACCACCTCCCAAAATAATAAAATACTTGGTTATCTAGAAAAAGGTTGGCCAGGACCTGGTCTTCTTGCATGTGCTTGAGTAGTGGGAAAACTAGCTATCGAGATGGCAGCAGTGCATCTGAATTGTCTGAGTGTGTTGGCACTTATTTACTTGTCTGCTCTGCATTTGTCCAGCCTAGACAGGTCCTTAATTACTTCATTATTTTGTCACTTCATGTGTGAGTCAGAGACATTCAAGGTTTGGTGGTTTGTACCCAGCAAGTTCTAGCAAAGAAATTCTTGATTATTACATTGCAAGTCCAGTCCCGCAACATAGTCCCCCCAATACAGTGTCACCAGGGAGATATCCTATCAAATTCCACCTGGGATTTGTGTATCTGGCTATGCATTGGAATGGCAGTATGTCTTGAAAAGAATATATGCTCATGTAAGAGCATACCACATATATGTACAGGACGACCACAGTCCCAGACAAACTCCGTGCAGATCACTCTAAGGAAAGAATTCTGCACACTAATCTTCTTTCACACTCCTCCCCATCACTTCCAGTGTGTTAGAACTGCTGAAAAATTCTCCCTCTGCGCATATGATAATCTCCAGCTTTTACCAATAACTATGCTCAGTAATCACCAATGGAATGGTGGAGAATGACAAAGGGCAGTACAATGTAGAAGTGAAAGATCAGCTACTCACTTGTTCTCTTCTATAGCTAAATTTTGCCTCTGTAAAGAGCTCAGACATTTTGAAGATCTATTTACCTCATTAGAAGGGGTAATCATACAGGGTCCAAATCTCTATTCCTTCTTTCTCACTCAGTTTCCCCAGGCAAGTTCTGTCCTTTAACTAAGTCCCAAAATAAGGTGCAAGATAATGGAATATTTTAATCTAAGAGTGTGGTATCCCAGGCTACATGAGTCAATGTGAAGCAGACATTCAAAGGGGTAGAAGTACCAGTCCACTATTGATGAGTTTTGAAAACCTGACAGTAGAGGCTATGATCCCAGTACGTAAAGCACGGCTTTGGTGGTGCAAATCACACTGTGAAAAAACCAAAGTTGTCACCTGACGGATGATGTGCAGCACCACACAAGAGAGCTTGCCTAGCCCTGCACTGCACAGTACATTTTCTGGAGGTAGAGAGGACAATCTGGCTGTCATCATTTGGTTATGATTAGGTACCAGTTCACCTTCCGTATAGGAGAATCTTGCCATTAGGACAGTGCAACATGTTTTAAAAAGGGTAATTTTTCTCTGTTTTTTTTTACAGGTGGAGGAAAAAGAGAGAAAGTGAACTAAGTTACCCAAGGCCAATGAGAAGTTTAAGTAATAGAGTCTGAATCAGACATTGGACTGTCTAGTGGGTGAACATCAAGTTAATCATGTATTCATAAAGTTGTGTTATTTACTAATTGAAATGTGTCCACGCTAGAGGGTGCTGCACTGCTTTTAAAAAGTAATTTCTTGTATTTTATTTAAGCTCATGCTGAACTCAAGTAAAACTTCTTTTTTGCTTAACAATGAAGATCTAAAGAAAAGGAACTATTCTTGGGTGACTCAATGTAAGCATGAAGTTTTGTTTCGCAGAATTAATTTCCTAAGGAGGAAAAGAAACTCCTTTTAGGATCAATGAATTCGCAAAGGTATTTTTACAGGAAATACTGTACATATACATAACTATACATATAAATAATCTCCTTTATTAGTAAAAGCCATTAGAAAAAAAGAAAGAAAATAGAATAAGATAGAATTTTAACAAATGCAGCAGAACAAACTTGTAAGTAAGTTTTTCTTAAAAACAGTTTCAATCAAAATGTTGACAGCCAAATTTTTATGGTAGATTATGTAGATATAATATATTGTTTTATGAAAATCAATTTTACCAGTAACAGTCTGACTTCAAATATTTTTTAAAAGTACACATACAGAATAAAAAATCTTACCCAAAAACTCATTCTCCAGAAAATGTGAGAAAACTAACTTAAATTAAAGTAGACCTCTCAATCTGAAAACGATGTGGGATGAATTTTTGTAGCTCAGGGTCTGTGAACACAGACTAGGTATGACATAAGTATCTATGACATTTCTAATCAGTCAAGGGAGTGGATGAGATTCTGCTCCTTTTAGAAGGGAATAAATTCAAAGAAACTTTGTTGAGGTTAATGGTGGCATTAATTTAAGATTTTAAGCATCGGTATCGTGCTACCAAAGGTATGTCCTTAGCAAGGAACATGCATACACATGCATGCACAGACATGCATGTGTGCACATACAGAGAATGCAGACATCAGCATGTCTCAGCTACATTCTTTGGAAAAATTTTCTTTGGCCTGAGAGTGGGAAATAAATTTTGCTGTTGGGAACATAAGAGCCCAGAATAGCTATTATAGAAGGAGTTAAAGGTTAGTTTTCTCAATGGGCAACTCAACAGACTCTAAATCAAACACCAGTGAGAGAAGCCATACCATGTGGAATTGAAATAGACATAAATTATTCTGCCTTTTTTCCTAAGTTTTCTTCTGTACTACAATTACCTTATGCTGGCTTTAGCCAAATTAGTACCTGTCATACTTTTGGATATCAGTTTGCATGTACTTGTGAGGATTAATATGTACTATCACACACTATCTGCATACAGACCTGAGAAAGGCATGATTTTGAGCTACTTTCATCTAACCATGGCTTCTTCCTGCTCTTAGGTCTGTAAGATGCACAGACATGCTATCTGCAAATTTATGTTCAGGATTACAATTTGCATAGCATCCTTCATGAAGTTTGTGGGAATACTGGATTATTCTGCCGACAAATTTATGAGAGGAAGAGGAAGGTTGTCAGTAATTCAATGAAGCTGCTACTAGTAATTTTTCAATATTCATATATTTTCAATATATTTCAATGAAAATATATATCCAATATATTTTCAATATATTCCTGTAGCCACCGTTATTAGTCCTTCTAAAATGACTGCATAGCAGTGGAACTTCTTACATGTGAACCTGAAAAAGCAATATAGCTGGGAAATTATGGTGTATATATTGATTAACACTGAAAAAAATATCTCCTAGCTTCTATCAGAGAGGTAGCTGCTGGAATTGAAGGGAAGAGACTTCCAAATTAAAAATCATTCTCCACAGCAACTAGTCGATGCTACACTTGAGGGCACATTTTGCAGCTTTCCACTACGTCCCCAGTTTCTGTGCTGAATTATCACTTCTGGTTTCCTTGTACCCTGACTTTGTGAGGAGTCCCACTTTCCTTGACACATCTGTTCCATGGCACACTTTGCTACAGCAAAAGCTCTGTCCTCACATATCTGCTGCTTTATGGTGCTTTACAGCTGCCATAAAAACAATTGTTCTCATGTTTAAAGCAATCCATGTTCTCATGGATTAAAGCAGTAAGCAAACTTACCGAAGTCAGAGGCAACAGTTTTATCAGAAGCCCTAGTAAGTTCTTCTGAAATTCAGAGGATGGTTTTTTGATGGAGGAGGTAATTCCAGTGCACGAATAAAGTGTCACTGGCTTTGTCCTCTGGCTTTGCCTTGTGTCTGATGTGGCCCCATATAGCTGCTTGAGGGACCATGACAACTCCCTACCTTGCTAAATTCCCTTTCAGCAGCAGTCACTTCAGAAAACTACTAACATATTCTGAATGTTTTTTTCCGCTGGTACTCTGCACATGCCATGGGTCAGAGTGCAGGGCTGATAAGGACCCCAGCAGAACTGAGTTGCTCAGCCTGGGGAAGGTGGCAAGGATGATCTCCCTGTAAGGAGGAGCACAATGCAGATCACAGCAACCTGCTTCTGAGTTGTGGTTTTGGAGACAGACCATGTGAGGTCAGGGCTCTGAGTTGCATCTACCATTACAGCATCTTTCATACTTCATCATATGAAAACAAATGGAAAGGAAACAGAAGGAAAAGGAGTACAGATAAAGTCAGACAGGGGCAAAACATGGTGTATCCTTCCCTTCCAGCGGCATAAAATGCCTTGGAGTCCCATTATCACTGTGCCCTCTGCACCTTCCTCTCCAGCACATGGTATGTAGATTTCACGGATGTCAAATGATATTCAGAACCATTGTTTGAAATCCAGGTGCACAAACTGCCAGTTATTATTCAGTGGTTTGCCATCGACTAAAGAAGAAAATACTGGACTTCCACTGCATTTGCTGATAGTAGAGCAACTCTGCACATCACGGGAGCTTGACCTTGTGAGAGGTGAGATGCTGGAAGAATTGCTTCACACCAGGAGAGTGAGAGGGACAATGCTTTTGTTGCTGTTTTCCTCACCACGGATACTTGCACAGTGAAACCTGAGGACTAGGCTGGCCTGAGATCCAGCTTACTAGCAGTGCAGTCAATTGGTCTCTGTCATTTGAAGCAGTGAGAAGGTGTCTGTATGTTTCTACTGTCCTGGGGTGTGGTGCAGAAGTAAGAGCTACAGTACCAGCTGCATTCAATAAGGGTACAAACCCTTATTGAAAAAGTATTTTTGGACATGAGAATGCCAGGCAGAGAGTGCAAAGCCTCAAGAAAACACCTCTGAAGAGCCTTTTATCATCACTAAAACAGCTACAATTACTTTGAAGGTCTACAGCAACTTTTGTCTGCAGATCAGTAGGAAATTCATCCTGAAGTCGAGAAAATATTCATGTTCCTCTGTGGGTCCTTACTCACCGGCTTTTCATGCTACTCTGATCCTTCTCTGTGTTTTTCTGTGGGACATGGAAATAGAAGACTTTTTCTCTTTTTTTGTCTCTAAGTAACCTCAGTCTTCAGACAAGGTGTTTTACCTGGTCCTCAGGTTATCCCGTATTTAACCTCCGTGGGAGATGTGCTCTTCCTGTATTTCGTACTGCATTATTTGTAGGGACTGAAGAATCAGCATCCAAACTAGAAGACAAGACCTCACTCACATCTTTTACCACAGAGGAGGAATAGGATCTCTGGTGATCAAGACGGAGCATGATGCAGGGAGAGATGTCATTTATGATGTCTCAGGCTCACTTTCAAGCCAGATCTCCTAAACCTGTATATTTAAGCACACATAAAATGGACACTTCTTCCCCAACACTGTTTGATTTATGATTCAGTGTGGTGCCTCACTTCTCCAAGGCTTGTCTGCGAACCCAGACCATCCAACAGAGGAGCTAGCTGGTGACCTTAGACCTTTAACCCAATCACCAGCGGTGTCTGCTGATTCTTATATTTCAAGTCCTGATGGATCACGTGGGTGGGCTGTTTTATTTGCATGTGACACTATTTGTATCTTCTTGTGTTAAAAACCTAGGAAACTGCATATATATATATGTATAAATTGCACCACATGTTGCCAAGAGAACTTAAGAGGCAAAAGCCGAGTACTTGGGAGTTAGGTAATGCCAAAAACACTTGAACTCCCTCGTGTGTGCACATTATGAAACAGTCTCTACTTACAGGATCACATTACTCCTGTTTGCACAGGTCAGACAATAATACTAGGTGCTGTAACCAGGAGGAAAGCTTGATTCTATGTCTCTCCTGCTCCTGTGACAGGAATTGGGGGTAAAATGCAAATCAGCAAACTGTGAGGAATAGGGTAGTTTGGCAACAGGTGAAAATCATCTGGTTGAGATGTAACACCTTCAAGGTGTGTGTCAATGTTTGGCACAAATGTCCTGATAAAAGATTTCATTTCATTTCTGCCTTCATACTGTTCCCATGTGGTCTGGTCTGCCCCTGGGACTTTACGCAGAAAATTTTAATTACTACCAGCAGTAAGATTCATCAGCATGGGAAAAATAGAACAGAAGGGAAAGAGTCAAAGAGACAAAATGTATTTTTCTTTCTGTTGCACATTGATGTTCTAGGGGTGTAGGAAAGGGACAGGATTTCATAAGACTAAATTGCAGAGTTATGTGACAGGTCAGCAGTTCTACTAGGTTTGTCCTTCACATTGGTGTGGAGTACAAAAATCCATGCATTCAGGCACTTTGCAAGTTTTTCATTGTTTATTCCAGGGATCACAGTAAACCTACTCTCAGTAAACCCTGGGCATGTCTAGTGGTCTGCTACACAGTAACACTTTTTCTCTGTAGTAAAGAAAAAAATTATTGAGAAAAAAGAATTAAAAATGGGGGAAATTAGAGGGAAAAAAAGAGTGTAACCACAACCTGAAAGTATATTCAGTTTGCCAAAACTTCTTTCATAGCAGTAAGAATATGTTTATTGGTGTTGAATTAACTTCAAACAAACACCCAATAATGAGGAAAAATGGGTGTCAACTAGAAAAATGGCATAGGAACAGAATAGATGAAAAATGTCCTCAAGGTCAGTTTTAGGACATCTGTTGTTCATAACATGTGTCTATATATAAATATAAAATTGCTTGGATGAGGGTGTTGAAAACCTAAGCAATATCCAGCTCTAGTTTCCGTTTGCTCACTCTGGAGTAATTCCACAGACCTTAGTGGAGAAGATCCAGATTTACCCTAGTTAAAAGATGGAAAGCACAGTCTGACTCAGAGAGCTCAAAACTCTAAGAGTTCAGGTTTTACAGATGATGCAGAGGATGAACAAATAACAAGGAACAGCAGAGCCAAATTCCAAGGGATTTGGATTATATTGAGAATTGGACCCCGCAGATGGGAAATGCAGTTCATTGTCAAAATGATAAAATAATGAGGCTGAATTCAAGGAGACAATCTAGGGAATAACTGCTACATTCAGCAAACATCATAACTAGAAAAGTGATTAAGGCAAAATGATTGAATCCCTCAGCCTGTTACAGAGCTACAGCAAATAGAAAGGTCTGTGAAGTATGTGCTTAAGTGCCGTAGAAGAGGAATATGAAGAGTATGAATATGAAAGAATATGCACAATAGTGATAGTATCTATGGCACTGCCTAAGAAATTGTCTCTTCTTCTAATTATCAGTGTACAGAAAAGCTATCCTACTGTTTTCCTCACCTCTGAGAAGGTCTAGCACTGATCTGGGCATTGCAAGTTAGGAAAATAGTTAGGAATCACACCTTGATGTGATTTTGTCTCTGTCCTTTCTTCCAGTATAACTGTGAGGTCCCAGCTAGGATGGAGGTGGAGAACATCTTCAAGTCACACAAGCATTCCATACCCACACAAGAGAGACTTTAAACCCTGAGTTCCCCTAGAGAAAAATGTTTAAAGCTGGTAGGTATGCCAACATTTTTGGAAAATGTATCTCGTTTGTCTAGGATCTGTATGTTGGTCCAGCCTTGTGATGAATTTGTAATAATCAGAGTGAACAGAAAAGATTCAAGAGGAGACATTCTATCTCTATCCCCACGTTCACCATTTCTGCTGGCACCATTCTCAGACCCAGACTGGAGAGGGTCCAAGAGAAACCTTGTCTGGAAACCTATGAGTGCCACGGAGAGTGTACTCTGATACTCAAGAAGGATGTACTGGTAACAGCTGATACAGAGCAGGCAGAGGTACTTGTTGAGTTATTTTCCTGAGTCTTCACTGGCAGTCAGGTTTCCCACTTTCTTTCAAGACTCCCACCCTATGGGTGGATGCAGGGGAGGGAATTCCATTTCAATGTAAGCAAAATGCAGGTGTGGGACCACTTCATGGAGCTAAATAGCCACCAGTCTATGGGACTTGGTGAGATATAACACAGGGTTCTGGGGGAACCGGCTCACGTTGTTGCCAAGACACTCTCCATCATATTTGAAAACTCATGGCAGTCAAGAAGGCCCTGAAGACTGGAAAATGGGAATCATTGCTCTCAGTTTTAAAAGGGGAAACAGGAAGAAAAAGATAGAAAAGGGAACTACAGACTGGGAAGGGTCACTTCTGTGCCTGGGAAGATCATGGAGTGGATCCTCCTAGAAAGTATGCTACGGCACATTGAGAGAAAATTGGATGATTCAAGGCAGCCAGCACAGCTTTACTAAGGGCAAAGCGTGTCTGATCAGTCTGGTTACCTCTGCAGTGATGGCAATGGTCAAGGGAAAGACTGACAGATGTCATCTACCTAGACATCTGTAAGGACTTT
>JAWWMU010000121.1:29503855-29514174 GCA_035048155.1 Cinnycerthia olivascens
TCATACCCAATCATGAGCTTTGCTTTGCACTATGTATGAGCTTCATTATAGGTTGTATAAAAGGGTGTAATTGTCACGAATAAAGCTGAGACTTGATGATCATCATCTGACATGCTTGTCTCCCGCTGATCATTTCCCAACACCCTTCCATCACACTCTTTGCAGTGTTAGGGGGAAAATGGTTGTGTGTCTGCAAGATTTGTATTTTTAGTGTGTTATCATACAAATTTTCAAAGGATAATGAAGCACAGTCTGTGATACTGCTAAGACCTTATAATTCCTTTCTGGGCTGAAATACATTCTTATGCATTTGTCCCAAATGCCTAATTCAAAGTGACACCTCCACTGCCCACCAAGAGAGTTGCAGATGTGTCCTTCATCTTGGGACCACAGAGGCAATGGAAACAGCTGAATTTCTGCATTTGTTTGCTCAGAGCAGTAATGAATTAGAGGAAAAGACAATTTGCCCGCTTGCTTTTTTTGTTCTGAAGAAGTGAAAAAAGAGAATTAGGGTATTTAATTCCTCAGAGAGTCTATCAAACTAGCAGAAACACTAATGAAGGCAATTTTTCACAACTCCAGTTCACTCTCCAAAGAAAATTCTACAGGATTTCACTCCACATAGCACTGCTACTCTTCCCCCTTTTGCCCCCATACACAGTTTTGTCCCTTCAAGTGGCCCTTAAATGCCAGCTGGGCAGGTGACATAAGCTAATGAGGCAGCCCACAGGCCACCTGGTGAACTTAAATCACAGTCCCTTTTACAATGGATTGCCTACTCAAGTTTTAACCTCCACAAAACATGTGGAAATGGAAGTCTCTGAGATACTGGTGAACACCTTCCATGACTATTATAGAATAGAGTGATGATGGCAAGCAAATTGCATATTTTTATGTCTCAATTCTTGATGAATATCAGATCAGGGTGTTTTTTGAGAAGGCAGTTCTTTCTTGAAAGACCCATTTTCTGATACTTAAGGATTCTGACAAGTGAAAATATTTAAGAAAAGGGACGAGATAAGCAAAAGTAAATTTCAGTGCTCTCAAAGGCTCACATCCACATTGCAACAAATGCTGTAAGCATGGATAGTGAATGCAGAAATTTCTTACTAAGGGTTTCTATTTTTATTCTCAGCCATACTACTTTATGGTTGGAACAAATCAATTTTCAACTCACTCTACAAATAACCTCTCCTGCCTGCTGTCATCTTTGTTTGCCCTCCAAATGACAGAACTAGCTGGAAGTCTGCAGAGTTCCCAGCAGCAAGAATGCATTACTTCTTAGTACTAGATTATAGTGAAGGTGAGCTGAATAGAAGAGCTCTGCTCCAGGTGACATTTGTCACTGTCAGCCTGTTAAGGGTTTGAAGCATTGGAGAGGACAGCCACGTAGCTCCTGATGGGAACAGGCTCCTGGATGCTGTTAGATGCCAGTCATGATGTCGTCTTTCATGGCTCATAACTCTCTTGCCACATCTTCCATTGGACTTCAGGAAATCTGATACTGCATGGGCAGACACTTGTCTAGGAACACATGGAAAATTATTGAAAATGGATTTTCTTTCCGAAGGAAATGGTTTCCTCCACCACCAGCTGGCCTCCTTAGATGACTCCAAGGCTTTACCAAATATGGAACCCCATAGCACACTTTTACTTTACAAATGTATCTACAACACATTCCCTTGCATACCCATGCCCTTCGAGTAGGGCAGGGAAGTCTGCCTGCCTAAGGCGCTCAGTTATTGCTCTATCCTTTTCTCCCTGAGAAAGGCTGTGCATATCCAGGTATACTGTTATTAAAAATGCCTCACTTGGGGACTGAAATCTACTCCTGAAAAGACCATGTACTGTGCTATTTCTTACAGCAAATGTCAAACCACTTGGTGTTTCTTTGTAATACCCTCTAGGGCTGAAGTGTTATTTTTTTTTTTTGACCAGAGATGACAAATGCATCACACTTCTTAATTTCAGGACTGTCATTGAGGGAGACAATAAAAACACAGGAACTGAAAAGAATGCTCTTTTTTCATACTTCCAGTACACACATTGTTCTGTGCAGTGTGCTTCTCTGCCTACAAAGGGAGCAGTGCCAGATAGTTTATACTTTACCTGGCATTGTGGAACACTTCAGGTATTTGCTTTGGCATAAAGAAATAAATTATCCCTTGGTGTAACAGAGGTGAACCTTGACAAATTCAGACAGGAGGGCCATGAGATGAGGGTAGGGCATGAAGAAGGCAAAAGCAGTGTATCCTTTAAGAGAGAAGCAGCTGGACAGTATACCTTTCTGATTACATGATCTCCACCTGATGATTTAGTTTTTCCGGAATCCTGACTGCCCAGGAAGTAACTAATAAAGGCAATTGCACATCACACAATTTTTTAGTGTGCCAGGGTTTTAAAACACATCAAAACCATTCTCAGTTCCCTTCCATATCCATTGCAGCCAGCCAAATCCACAAAGGAGGGGACAGTGGCCTCTGATACAAGATGCGAAGAACACATGATTGGAAAAAATTTAGAGAAAGCTGCCAGCCTAAAAAGTTGTGTACTCTGGGAAGGTGAACGCCTTTTCTGGTTTTCCCAGAAGTTATTACCTGCATGTTCTATCTCCAGATTGGCAGAGCATGGTGGCATACCAGAAAAATATTCCCCATGACTGCCCTGGCAGACGTCTGACACAGAAGGCCATCAGAACCAACATGTCTGTGGATGCTGGTTTTGTTCCCAAGACATCTGAAGTATGTTTAACATTCATTTCCACCGTCCATTTCTGCCCAGGTATCTGCCACACTTGGTTGTCCAGAGGGCTCCTAGGGCTCCAGCTATGAAGAATGGTTTCTTCTGGCTGCTGAAATGGCAACACAATTCCTCTGTAGTTTCTGGTGCCAGTCCTCTGGAACATGTCCGGCAACAAGTGAGCTCATATGACTTGAAAATCAGGATGAAATACCTCATCAATTTGAAATCCATTCTTCTGGGGTGGTTGTCTGGATGTAAAAAAAATCCCTCAAAACCCCCCCCTTTGTTTTTTTAAATCATTGACCTCAGAAAAACCAGTGGATAAATTATATTTTTTCCTATGTCAACTGTTTGTTATCACAGGAAATGTCCTCAGAGTCAGGACTAGCTGTTTTTTGTGTTTTATCTGTGCAGCAAATTCCATTAAGTGAAATCCAATGCCAAAGCTGTAAGATCTGCATTCCTGGGTAATGACTGTTTGGGGGGCATTGTCTTGGAATCAGGAGCAAACACAAGCTGATAAAACACTTGTTGGATTATTTAGTCATGCCATCTTTTGCTGGATAGCTAACACACACATACAAATCACTAGAGGCAAAAATATTTCCTAAGTGGAACATTGATGATTCCTGAAAGATAAAGCAATGGTCTCAGGCAAGAAAGCAACTCTACTGGTGATTAAGCTGCTCCTGACATACATAACAGCCTGAACAAGACCTCCTTCTGCCCCCTCAGAGTGAAAAATCTTGTTTGTCCATAGCAATGTTGTGCAGCAACACACACAGGGAAAGAAAACATCATCCTATTATATCTTCTCAAAAATGTAACTGTGGCTGATTCTTCATGGCTATGCCCCATGTAATTTTGTAGCAGCTATTTTGTTTGCCGTCTGGCAAGAGTCTTCTCCCCATGTAGAAAGAGAGGGCAGGGCAAGTTGGGGCAGAACATCTTCTTGTTCTTCTCAGGGACCAGAGGAGTGACATGATTATTAAGTCTAGGTTTCTTCTTGTTAGAAAGGTACTGCACTGCTTGCCTCCCTCAGACACCACTTGTTATACTTCTCAAACTGGAAACTAGTCTATGGCACAGGGCTTGTCTCTTTCTTCCCACTTCCCCCTCTTGTACTCTGTTATTTTGAGGATACAAGAGAATGCATGCACTTAAGTATCAAATCTACTACTAGCCTGGTAGCATGGCTCTATAGAGACCCTCTTACAGCATTGCTATTTGTAACAGAAATAAAGCTTTTGTTGTTTTTCGCTTAAGGTTGATTAGCTTTTAAAAATCAGCATCTTACCTGCTAGGATGCAAAATACGGCTTGTTCACATGACTTGATTGCCCAAGTAGCAAGAATTGTTGGATTTATTCAGACTAAGTTTTTGGCCACTCTTGTTTTTGCAGTAAGCTCACAAATGGATACAAGGGCCAGAGCTGTCTAATAATTGCTGAAACACTACAGCAGCACAGCTGCTTTGATGATCCCAGGCCTAAACGTGTTCAGGTTACATGACTGATACCTACATGGTCTAGATCCAATTCTGAGACCACAAGCAGGCTGTTAAGTTTTGCTAGCCACTAAAGTGTTAACTAAAGCACGTGCACAGAGACAATAGGAATTCTTCCAGAATGAGAAAATTTTATGTTTCCCAATCCATGATTAGACCAGGCATAATCTTCTTCATCAGTCTGCCTTACATGAGGTCACAGTCAAAACCAGAAAACTGACCTTTGGTTTCTTTTACAAACAAACTCTTTTCACAGACTGTCTTCTCTGAGTTGCCAGTGCTGAAAATGTTTTGTACCAGAAGAGACAGAAAACCATGGATTGCAGCAAAGTTTAAGTCTGCAATATCCATTAATTGACTACTCTTCCCTGAAGGCCCCAGTTTTCTCTTAAAGAATGGCTCAAGTGCTATCATTTGGCTGAGGACATCTTTGCTCTGGTGGAGTGGTCAAGGACACACCATATGGTGGAGTGGTTGCTGGAGTCTGCAGAAATAGCTAAGTAATACACCTCTGACTCTCTTCTGGTTTAAGAGCAGATGCAGAGGCTGTTCAAGGAGATAAATAGAGAGACTAGCACCAGAAGAAAGAGGACAAGCTTACAGTTGTTTAAGCCTGGCACAAGCAAGCTGCAGAGGACTAGAGCGGAGCTGGAAAAGGTAACCCCTCTCTGGATCCCCAGCATAAACACTTGTCCATCTCCTAAACAGAGTGCTCCTATCTTTGCACAAGAGAGCACAGTCCTGTACTGAGCAGCCACAGACACATGGCAGCAATATGGGATGCGGGAGAGAGCAGCTCAGATCCTGGCATTGATTGGTCTATACCATGTACGGGGCAGCAACTTTGGCCTTCCTTTCTCAAATTTAAAAATAGCACTTCATGCACTAGCTTCCTGGTTACTCCAATGCAAGGCTTCTGCAGTTTTCCCTGCTGGAGTTGCTCATTGCAGGGTACTGTAGGTGCCTTAGCTCTTTCAAGGTCAAGGCCTTTGCAAATAGACTTGCTGCAGGTTGAAATTTGAAACTACAGCCTGCCTTCTACCTGTAACTCAGTACTTTTCCCCCCAAGATGCTGTCTTTGTGTTTTGCAGATCCTCTGCTAGTGTTCCTTTTTTGTTGTTTTGCTGCTGTTCTCATGGTCATGCAGCCTTGACTCTGTGCTGTGCTGCCACAAATCTGAGAGATCTGCCTGCTTTCCCTATTTTTACCTGCCTTTGCTTGCTTTGGTTTATACTTGGGAGCCTTTTTTACGTAAGCACAAAGCTCAACCAGCAGGTAGTGTGCAACAGTCACACCTGAGCAAGGAGTGGTTTAGTGTGCACAGCATCCCTTAAGCAGGGAGTACCAGGAGGGAGTCTGTGAGACTAATGAAAAAACTATGATTTTTGTGGTGAAGTATTACAGAGGATCATCAGCCTTGGAGATAAAAACAGGAAGAGGACACTTGAATCTCCATTGCATCTCTCCCACCTAGCTGTCAGAAAGGTTTTTTGTGTTTTTCCTTTCTTTTTGTCTCATTTGAATATTATTTTCTCCCAGCAGTAACATCTGCCATAACAGTCAATGCCTGTCAATAGCTACAGACCCTGCTAATAGCTGTGCTCTCCATCTCAATATGTGTTCTGCAGCATGTTCTATATTGTATAAATGACAAAGCCAGGGAAATGCTAGTCCTTGGGTAAGGCCTTATCCAGGAGACACTGCACTCATCATTAAACATGGGCATGAATTTAATTTCAGTTCTTGGATTCCTCTGTGCAGCCTGCAGTGTAGCAGGTATAGTCTGTGATGCAGTAGGGGATCCCTGAGGGCCCCTGGGACTCCCACTGTGCGAACAGTTGTGCTGGAAATCTCACTGCCTAGACCAGTGAGACTGGGATGCCTGAATGTCCTTAGGAACTTGTATGTGCCTGGCTGAAGGAGTACCAGGCTGACAGCCAGAAGTTCTAAGCAGCTTTCTCATGCCCATGCTAGAGTGGTAGCTGATGTGTGTTGCTACAGTAGATGAAGAAACACAAACCAGATTTCATTGCTTTTTAACCATGGCTCAGTAAACCTGCTAGAAAACAGACAGACAGAGATCATTAACTTTACAAGGGGTCCAGACACTGCTACTACCTCCACTGTGCCTCCCTTGCTCTCCTACAAGGAAGGTTTGTGTTTGGGAATGTGAGTGTCCAGCTGGAAAGACTGGGAGCTGCTGGGCAGCAGATACTTTGTCAGATTGAATGAATACCACTGTTTTGATGAGTTCGGTTCCCAGTGTTACTGTGATTATGTTTTAGTTGTTCATATTTTGTCATAGGCATATTTCATGGATTAGGCATCTGATTTCCACACTGTCATTAAACCCATGCTCTGGCCCCAGAGCACTCTGTCCTTCTGCTGACATGTTGGCTTGCTGAGCCCACAGGGTTAAGGTGCTGGGAGATATGATTTTGGAAAAAATAGGCAGCTTGTTCCACAGTGGGTAGGAAGCATCCGAGGCTTCTTAGGTGTCAGACAAACACAGCAAACAGATGATGTCAGCTCCAGATAATGAGACAGAAAGGACTCACATCTGTTAAGAAATGCTCAGGGCCAGCTCCTGACACCCTGTGAGTCTCCTGACTGCCTTACTTATGCACATGTGGACTTGGAAAAGATACTGGCAGTATTTTCATCAGGAGGTTCTCCTGTGAGGGGGAGTGGAGTGGTCTGGGCCCAAGTGCTACTGAAGTGCTAATGCTTCGGAAGTGCCGGGAGCCAGCATTGTCTAAAGGATTAGTACAGAAATTAACAGGCTCTCTAAACACCTCTGAGCTTCCAGAAGTTTGGCTTTAATGACCTCACTCCAGAGGTCGAGGTTTCCTGGCTAGACTACAGCCAGTCGAGGTTATTTGAACTTTATTCAGTTCAGCTAGGTAGTACAATGATTTCAAAAACAGGAGTTTCTCTCATCACAGCATTACAGCACAGGATATGCCTGTATGTTCCAGTGTGTGTCTGCACTTTGTTACTGAGGCCAGCCTAGATTTCCAAGGATCCAGAAAACCATCAGGCTAGCTTTGGGAGCCATTATGCCAGCACTGCCACTGGAATATGAAGATGGGCCTCAGGAAGTCTCAGGATTCAATGCAACATTCAACTGGGGCTTTTCTTGACTGCGCAGATCTTGCCTGTTTATTCCACACCACACCTCTCCCAGGCATTGTGACAGGTCTGTGACCTATTCTGGGGGTATGTTTTATTCCTCTCCCAGCAAAATGCTCAAGCAGAAGCATGGCAGTGAGGCCACCTCATGGTTACCACCGGGTGACCACAGCCCTCTTTGATCAGGTGGTAGATGCCACCTGAAGCATGGCTCAGGACCCGGGCATCCTGAAACCTGCCACTGAGCACCCATTGCCAGCTCCCCAGGGCAGGCAGGCAGCAGGTGGGTTGTTGCTGCCCTGTGCTCCCCCTCTCAGACCAGTTTTGAGCAGATCTCCTCTCAGAAAGGAATCATGTAATCATAGGTCAGACACCACCTGGCTTTGGGTCTTAAGAGAAGTTGTCCCTCTTCTGACCAGGAGAAATAGCATTGCTAATGTTCCTGTTAGAGCTCAGGGCAGGCCTCTGCTTACTGCCTGAGCAAATTCTCCAGCCCTCCCCAGAAATGGTCCCCTTCCCCCTCCTACTCTCTTAACCTTTGATTTGTGGCTCTTTGTCCCAGGCCATAATGGCCAGAAGTGTCCTTCTCTGTTTCATTCTGTCACCTTCGCAAGCCTCTTGGGTTGCAGCAAGAAACAGGCACAGTGGACCTTAGAGTTGAGGCAGCAGGCAAAGCCCATCCCAGCTTTCTGGCTGTTGGCAGAAAGAAGCTGCATGGGCAGAAGGGCTGTCCCATGCTCCCATGCTCCCCTGTCCTGTCCTGTCCTGTTCTATCCTGTCCTGTTCTATCCTGTTCCAGGTTCTGTCTCTCTACCTTCTATCCATCCACAGGCAATGGTGACCAGGAAAATTGTGACTGATCTAGGGTTAAAGCAATCTTTCATTCCATCTTAACTCCATAGTCTGCCTTTCCCTCTCTCTCCCTTCTCCTCTCCCCAGGCTCATCTCTTTGGGATGCCCTTCTTATATGGCTATGGGGTAGGCTGGAGGAGCCCAGGGGGAGAGGAAATGAGCCTGCCAGCTCCTCCAGGTGCTGTCCTTCTGTCATGCTGTTGGGGTCTGCCAGCAGGACAGCTGGTACCCTCAGCTGTACAAAGCAGCCTGAGATACTTAGCACAGAGTCTGTCATCTTGTGCCTGAGGGTGAATGCAAGAAAAGTGAAGGGGAGGGAATACCTCTCCCCACTGTGCACCTCTTAGAAAGAAAACCAGTTTGTTATGATGCCAGGGCAGCAACCATGTTATTGCTTAATTTGCCTTTCAGGCTTTTTGCAAGGCTTACATCATAGCCTTTCAGTTCAGACCCATATGTTATCAGCTGCTAAAAGGACTAATCTGAAAAATATCTGACACCATAACTCTCTGAGCTGCTGAAACAGTTTAAACAGATACGCTCTGCTTCTGTTAACACACATAGACTACTATAAAAATGCTAGTCACACAAGTAGATAGATATTTTTCTGCCTCTGAAACTGAAGATTATGCCCAGTTTTGGGAGAGATGTCATCCTGAAATAAGGAAATAAATACAGTTTTTTTGAAAAATAGGAATAGATGAAAATTACCTTTGAAAATCTAGGTCAAAATTGACTTCCTCACCTGCCTGATCATGTACTCCATCTGATACTCTGGGCTGTAGAAAATGATTAATTGATGTCTTGCATGCAAGTGGAATTCAGCCCTTCAACGTGTTCACAGCTAATCCCAAAGGCTGGGTAAAATTGTCTGGAGTTTTTGGTCCTGTCAGTCTCCACTCTCACTGAGTCTGACATCATGGTGGATGAGATGTGTGCATTTTTGTTGTTTCTTTGCTCTTTTGTTTAGTCATGAGCACAGGAGACTTTTTGGTCTTTATATATGGGCTTGTGTCTTCTCTCTGGTCAGTACACTTGTTTTTTGACTCCTTTACTGTACACTTTCCATCCCAGAGCGCCATTTGGAGGGTGCCATCAAGCTTCTCTGGTGTATTTGTTTTCCAGGTACTAGCACAGGATATTAGAGTGATTAATCTAAAGGGTGAGCTTGAATTCAGTCCTCAGAGGACTGAAAAGGAGCCCCTCTGTTGGGATTCCTGCATAAAATAGGCCAGCCTGGGTGTCAGATGACAGGATTTTCACCTATAAACTTGTGGCCCAGTCCTGGAGGGGAAGAGCTGTGTAGCTGGCTATAGATGCTCTGTTTAGAATAGACCCAGTCTGTTCAAGGCTGGAAAGGAATATTTCTATCCACTTGAAGTGCCTCATCCTGAAGTCCCTCAGTGAAAGACTAGGTATGGGCAGATGCAACGCAGCACAGTGCATCCTGGATAAAGCATCCATCTTTCCCAGGCAGTGGAGAGATGTCTAAAAAGAAATTGTGAATTTGCAGAAGATAACTGAATTCAATCCTTCCAGAAGGCTCCTAGAGGAGGTGCCATGGCCAAAGCTGAGTCAGTGTCCTTGAAACAATTTTTTGTTGCCTTCCATTAAACAGCCTGAGAAAGCTGACATGACTAAACAGACTAACACTTTCTTTTCCAGTCTCTCTGCCTCCTTTTAGTATGTCCTTTCTATACGAGACTTTTCAGCAAATAGACCTTTATCTGTTGGCTTCAGCATTGCTGGGTTGAGTACTGAACCATTTGTGTAATCCATATGTGTGCTGTCTGCATTTATGCAGTCAGGACAGTGCCATTTGAGCAATACACCT
Source organism: Cinnycerthia olivascens (assembly GCA_035048155.1). NCBI lineage: Eukaryota > Metazoa > Chordata > Aves > Passeriformes > Certhiidae > Cinnycerthia > Cinnycerthia olivascens. The sequence goes on from JAWWMU010000121.1 coordinate 29,513,922, forward strand.
AAGAAAACATTTACTATAGCTGGTAAGTAGGTTAAAAAATACTGGAGGTATAACAGATTTCTGTCTAAAGATCTTGTTAATTTAAAAAAAAAAAAAAATCATCTGACACTGTTCAAAGTCTGGGTACCCCCCTGCATAAGACAGAATCAAGAGGTTACAAGGACTTCATTGTAACTGGGACTATACTCTGGTTTTCCTTTTATTTTGTTCATAACTTCTGGAAACCGTTTCCTACTGCATTCGTTTAGCCTTC
>JAWWMU010000121.1:29524717-29534903 GCA_035048155.1 Cinnycerthia olivascens
AAATAATGAAAACATCCACGTATGTACAAGATGTATTTACAATAGAATAGAGAATTACAAATGATGATAATTGGCCGTGTTCTTTGTCTGCCCTTCTCTGCAGCATTTCATAGGTGCTTTTTTGTTTCTTACCAGAAGTAAGACCCAGGTGACGGTAAATAGCCACACTGCAGGGACAAGGAGTGCTCAACAGGCTGAGAGGTGTGTCCTTTGAGGAGACACCAGTTTGCTGTCCTGGATGCTCAGGAAACTGCTTGCAATTTGTGTGAGAGAAGCAGGGAGATGCAGCATTGTTATTTTGAAGTACTGGAAAGAAGGAGCTTTCCTGTTTCCCTGATAAAGGCAGTGATTGATCTCTTAAACCTGGGTGTGTTGGGGTGGCTCAAGTGAGGAAGGGAATAACTGGGCCAAAAGGAGGGAGTAGCTTTTCTCTGTTACATGAGAACCTCTATGGAGCTGTAATGATTTACACTCCTTAAACAGGCAGGCTGTACCAGGCTATGCACAACATAATCTAGCTACACAGTCTTGAAAGAAGCCTTTTATCTTGGAATAATTCCTGCATATAAACACATACACAGGAAAAACTCATGGCTCAAACTAAATGACATGGAAATAAACCGGGACAATCTTAACAACTCTGCCACCACTGGAATATTTCTCCCCCTCTTCAAAGTATGCTTCTTGCCATGACTTTCAGCCAAAGAACTGGCAAGCATCACACAGTGATGGCTGAAGGGTGTTGGGACTGCCTAGCTCATAGGTCTGGGTAATGAAGCAAATATCCCCAACAGGGGAGCTGGCCTTTTCCATAGGCACTTGCTGGCTCTGCTCCGTGCTGCTGCAGCCTCCAGCCCCTTGGCCAGCAGGAACTGGCTGCAGCCTGCCAGCAGCACCTGTGGCCAGGTAGACTCACTAACTTCTGGGTGTAGACCTGACTGATGTGAAATGCTCTCACAGTGTGATAAACACAAGTTGAGAGGTGAGGGTCTATGTCCTCCTCCCACTTCTGTGCATGCCAATCCAGGGCAATTCTTGAATTCACTGCTGCATGAAGTGTGCTGTAAGACTGGGTTCTTCACAAAGATCTAAGGGCTTAGGCAGCCATATCCCCAATTGTATTTTCTTGTTCTTAGGTCCATATGAAGCCTCCAGCCTAATTTCATGCTTGCCCTATAACACACTGTCTATCTCCTGAGGGGGAGGAAGAGCAGGAACTGCACAGCAATTTGACTTTGAGGCACTGCAACAGAAGAGGTGTGACAATTTTCCCTAGACCTATGCTGAACAAATCTCACGTGTACAGCTCCCAAATATGGAATCGCTCCTTCATTTTGTACTGTCCCTCCACAATAAAAGTGTTAGTAGTCAAATAATCTACTCAACATCAAGGCATGTTCCCTTTCCATCCTGACTAATCTGTCTGGGATATTATAGATACTTCAATGAGCTGGCCTTGTGGTTGATATATATAAACTGGAGAAGTTTACAAAAGACCTGTTTTATAATCTCTATTCTGCCACTAAGATGGATGATTTTGGGGCAAATTTCTTTTTTCTCTGCCATCCTTTTTTCTGTCTCATCTGTCCTGCAAGATCTTTGCAGTGTCAGAGGCCTTCCAAGTGCCCATGGAAACTCAACAGTGCAAACCTTTTGGAAACTCATGGCCTTCATTCGGAAAGCCCACTTGGCCCCCTGTACTACTGAGTTGCAGAGTTACTGGAGAAGTGGATATTCTGCTGCATGGGATTGCAGATAAATAGGCATGACTAAAGGGATGAAAATGAGGGTATGGTGTCTAGAATTTGTAGAGAGCTTTTGTTTCAGTCTGCAAAGGCAAAGTGTGTTCAAGTACATGCCAGCTAGGGAAAAATGGCAAAGGGGACTTATGTCCAGACGGTATGTATTTGCCATCTCCCATACATTTCTCAAATAAGCAGTGCCATTTCAGCCACCACATAGCCCAAAGCTGTGCTAGTTTCCTAGTCTTTCGGTTCTACCACAAGCATTTTAGTCAACAACTTTGTTTCCTATACTAAGGTTTTTTTTGTTCTTTTTCTGCTGAATCTGGTGTTCTTACTAATGTGATATGGTTGTTTATACAGTGAGGAACTCACTGATTTTTGTCATCCTGGCAAAGAGCTTCTTTTTCTATACTTTGCTTTCAGGTATCAAAAGCAATAGGACACCTTGTTCAGGAAAACTCTTAGGCACATGCTTAACTTTTTGCATGTGCTGGACGTGTCAATGAGAGTCTAGCACATGATGAAGGTAACTTTTGCTGGGATTAGCAAAAGCATATGCCTGAATAATTTACTGACTTGGGACTTTTGTTCCTCAGGTTTGCATCTCACAAATTTTCCTTGATGTATTTCTCTTTGTTTAACTAGGACCAGAATGTGGCCCAAAGGATGAGTGTAGTTTGGCTGAAATTATTTTTCTCTTGACAGGGCTCTTATTTAGAGCTCAGTAATACCTGTAAAACATATGTTCTCATTTTCAGAATCCCCAGAGCCTAGGAAAAACATTTGTTTTCCACATCAATCCTGAGTCAATGCTGTGCCAACTGAACACACAACAAAAAATCGTAAGTATAGAAGAGGCAGAGTGGCCCTGACTAAACTGATAGGAATTCAGTGCAAAAGAAGCCATTTGCTTCTGTCTGGATGGATGCATCTGCCCAAGCACTAACAGCATCCTTGTTCATTACTAGTCAATGACTTTAAGACTGTCACTGGCTATATAAACACTGATACCAAATAATCACACATGGGTTACTAGGGCTGCAACCTAGTAGGTTGCACATGGTGTGCTTGCCTTCATTAAGTGGGCTCTGCATCATTCTTGCCTCTCTCAACCCAAGTAACGGAGTTGATAAAGGTGAGTGGAAATAAACTCCATACATCTGCTTTGTCCTTCCTACTTGCCTATACTTTTTAACCGTTCCGCAAATCAAGTTCTTCCCTAAAAGTCTTTTCTGTGTCCAAGCCTTACTCCAATAGCAACTCTAACAAGGTATTCCTAGAAGCTTGTCAGGGTTCTTTCTCTGGAATAGAAAAAGGGGAAGAAAACTGAGGGGAAACAAAAGAATAAATCATGTATTAGAAATCAACATTAAGAAATAGAGGTGAAAACTGATTGCACTTTTATTAGTGGCATTTGTTTTCCAGCTAGATCTCTTCCTTGCTTGATTACAGATATCTATTATATTTGCCCCATTAACATAAACTAATAGAATTTTTTTTTCTTTTTTTTGTTTTCTTCTTTTTTTTTGTTTTTTGTTTAAATAGAATATTGGGTTCAAAGTCAGCTAACTTAAACCCATTTCCTAAGGGATAACTAGAACAATTAATATCTGGAAAATAATGAAATGGCAGCTCCTAGTGATTACAAGCTGACCTCTGATTAATAATATATTTGGTTTAAAATCACAGTATTACTTTCTTTCTATAAGTAACATTATTTAATGCAGGTTGGCTTTTTTTTTGTATGTTTTTTGTTATCCTGCTGTAATTAATAGTAGCATGCTGTTGGATCTACTATTATCCCAGTGCTCAAAGAAGCAAACCTTTTGGCTGGCAGAGAGCAGACAAAACTCATCTCATATACGGAAAGCAAATAAAAGTTCTCATATAAGAAACTTTTTTTTTTTTACATTTTAATTTTTTTTTAATTTTTTTTTTTTTTCTTTCTGACTCTGTGTGTATGTATATGTGTGTTTTTCTGGTGGAGTAGGGTGGGAGTGCCATTACAGGGCTTTCTGATTTGGAGACTCTACAACAAGCGACCAGAGGGACTTCTGCAATTCTTGCAAATCATACATCCAGTCATTATAATGCAGTGCACAAAAAAGCTAGGACAACTGAGGGCTAAAAGGTTTTGCAAAATACTATGGGACAGCCATCATTGTAACTGTACAAAACTTGCTCTCAACTTAACATAACATAAAGGCACCATTGATATCTTTCCCCATTTTTGAAATACTGTAAAAAATTGCTACATATGGCACATAACACATTTGTACATACGTATATTTAATTTATAAAAGATTTTTCCCCCTCCTGTTTTCTATCAGCGGAATTGCTAAAATAAAATAAATTGTTTAATTTAAAGGTGGAATACTTCATTATATAAAATAAAGTTTTACATGTGAATCTATGTGTTTTATGTTTTATACAGCAATAGGGTCTTGGTTAGCTATCACACTGGACAACCTTGCTTGTAACTCTTCTGGTGTGGAGAAGCGGTTTGCCGGGTTAGTCCTGGTTTCAGCCAGCCGGAAGGCAGAGGCCGGCTCCAGACTGGCTGCCCCGGGGTTCGGGATGCTCAGGAACGGTGTATCCTCGCCTATTCTTTCATCTTCGGTTTCGGTCTCAGAGCTGCTGCTCTCAGAGCTCGTGTCAGAGTCCACTTCCACCCTGCTGGAAATGTGGCCATTGGGCTTTGTTCTTTTGACCCTCCGGCTGTTGGTGAGTTTCTTTGGAGGCTCCTGTGCTGGTTCGTACTCCTGCGTGGTCTCGTATTCCTCATCCTCCACGATCCGCAGAGGACTGGGTGGCAGGCTGCTGCTCTCGTGGGTGGTGTTGTGGTGAAAGGAGTTGAATTGCTGAAGGTGGTGGTCGTACTTCTCATGCAGCTGCAGCGGGGTCACCAGGAGCAGTGGTCGCTCCTCCTCTATGAAGGGGCTCACGGCCACCGAAGGGATGGAGACGGTCAAGCTGGAAGCCGGTGGTGACATTGTGGAGGGGTGGGACTTGGGAGAAGTTGGAGTGTGAAAATCAACGGGTGACATGCGAGCTGGTGTGGTCATAGCTGAGACATACCTGAAGAAAAGAGATGGGGAAAGGTTGCGAGCACAGGAGCAGTGGTGACCTGTGAACAAAGCAGCTCATGTGGACTGGGAAAGAAATGGCAGGGATCCCTTAAGATCCCCAGCATCCTCACAAAGGGCTACTAAGGAACTTTTCCTGTTCCTATTAATCCTACAAACTGCTGACTTCTGGGACTCAGGGCAAACACATTTGAATGCAGGACAAGCACAGCAAAACTCCCAGATCCCAGCCATGGAGATGCCGTAAATTTTTGCCAGAATAACTCTCTGGAATGAATCCAGGAATGGAATTCAGAGACAGACAGGCTGCCAGAAACAAAATGCATTTGCAAGTATTTTCTCAAAAGGAAAACAGCTGCTCTTCTGGAAGGGTTTGACCAGAATCTGGGGTACATGCAAACAGACAGGGGGAAAGAAAGGAAGGGAACTGAAGGACAGTCCTCTAGGGGCTTCACCCTCTTCTGGCAGCCAAACTGTCTCAGGCCAGAGAGGAAAGTAAAGTTTCTACTAATTTTAATCACCAAGGGTAATCAGAAAAGCATTTGTAGCACCATCCCAGGAGCTTTGTGCTGCTCCTCTCCTTGTGTGCTAGTTACCCTGGCTGGTAGATCTATCTACAAGGAAACACAAGAGTATCTTTTGTCCTCATATGTTCCTCATACGGGAACAAATGCTGAGAGACAGGATTGTCTGGCCTAGTGCCCATGATTTCTCTCCAGAATTTGTCCCTGTTTCTGTGGAAAGGGTAATGGTTTGAAGTGATTTCTGAAAATGAAGCTCAGGTGCCATCATGGGGTTTGTCCCAAAGAAACAGAACAAAAAATGTCAGGCTCTCCACTACTTTTAATCATGCTATGAGGTCGCGTGGATTCATGCCAGGTGTGGATCTGCCTAAAACCACTTGATCAAAAGCACAGTGCCCAGCATGACTCTTTGCATGGTCTCGCTTTGCTTTTATTCTTATCCTAAATTCACCTGCCCAAATTTTGTCTGTGTCTGAAGTTAAAATTGTTCTAAGCTCCATCACACGCTGGTTGAGAAAAGTTGTATGTCTATGGCTGATGTAGTTATTTAGTTTCCCATTAGTGGTTTATTTATCTGTGCCTGAAATTACCAAAATAAACCTGAATCCAACTTTCTTATCCAATCTATGACTCACTAGCACATATTACACTTGATAAAAACGGAGTTATGGGAAAAAGGAGAAAATGGGACAGATTCTGGACAGACGTGCAGTAGCATAAATTGATTTCACTAGAGGCACATTGATTGCACATTGTTTTACACAAACTGAGGAGCAAGAGAAAGGAAAAAACCAAACCTGGAGATATGCATGGGAATTAATCAAGTTGGTTGAGCAAAGGGCAGTGAACAGGTCCGTGCATTGGGTGAATTAAGTAATTTTTTTCTCCTTTCATGAGTGAGATTTTCATCCCTTTCACATTTTTAATAAGCATTGTCTGAAAAACTGAAGCCTGTCTACGTTCCCAGCTGGTATGCTGTTTGATATACGTCTTTATGACACACTAGATTTTAGCTAAACTGGTTCTGTTAACGCATTGAGTTGGTTAAATGTGTTCAGTGTACTGTGCAGGCTTCCAACAGTGTCAAGTTACTCATACTGGAGTGTTGTGCTTTCACACATTTCTGGTCTATTCCCCCACATCCTAACAGGGCAGTGCTAACTAGCTGCTGTCTGCAATCTGAGGCTCAGGAGCTGAGCTTGTGGAGCTCTAGCCCATCATGAAAAGAAGGTTAAAAGGTGACTAATTTATCCAGCTTCATGGCCAACTATGCTGGCTCAGTGAAAGGGGATCAGAGTGTGCCCATGGCCATCCAGCACACATTAACTAGTTATGTGCTGCCAGCTTCTTCATATAGTCCAGCCTTTTGTGCAGAGACAGTGTTTCTTGATCTTCTCTCCTGTAAGACAGCTAAAGACATCCAAGATAAAACTTCTTGTGCCCTCTGCTTATGTACACAGGTGGGAGGGCATGTGATCCCACAAATGAATGGGAAAAAAGAACCCCTTGCAATGTCTGTTCAATTTAATTTGAAAATTGAGGGAGTACAGCCTTGGTCTACCAATTCACAGTACAGCAACATTGACGGCTTCAGGAAGTAATTTGTCAACTCCTCCATTCCTTTATGTTTCTGAATAATTTTTAGTTCCAAATAACTCACTTTCTCCCTTATATACACACAAGCCCCCTCAGGAGCAATTGACCATGTATTTCCTGCTTGCTAAAAATAGATGAGGCCTGCAATTAATGCCCAGAGACCTATCACCTCCCATGCTCCAAATTTATGTTTGCATCAGGCACAGGCTAGGCTGTCAATGTCTGATGAATTATCACAGAAATGTTGCTGCTTTTGACCTATAGTACAGCCTTCAAGAGAGACAATAACTGATGAAATGCCTTCTTTCTTCTCAGAGAAACAAAAAGGAATATGCTCTCCCCTCTTCCCCCTCACCCCCCACCCCCCAATTAAATCTAAACAGTTTCTATTATAATGATGCTTTGGGTGTCCCGTGTAATGCAGGCAGACAGCAAAAACAGTCTTCACTTCTCACATACAGATGCCCAAATATACTAAGCTGCAATACTCACCATTGGCAGGCATGTGGCTGTGCATCCTGCTCAGTTCCCAGGCAGGAGACAACATGGTATTTACTGTTACAGGTCCTGGTCCAGCAAAGCACTTAAGCACATGCTGAGCTCTACCCATGTGAGTAATCTTGCCGATTTCAGTGGGCCTACTTGCACGATTAAAAGATAATCTTGTCAAAGTGCTCTGCTGGATTTAAGCCATGGCTGTTTATGTCATGTGAGCCACGTATCTTCAAATTAAATTCCATGGTAAATAACACATAATTTTAAATGAGAGGGCTAGTTTATAATCCTTAGTGGTACTGCACTCACGGTCCTTCCGCAGTGGGCCCTTTTCCCTGCTGTTTAGCAGTTGTTCGTGTAGCAGAGGGAGTGCCACAGAAATGGCGTTTGCTGTACTTGCACACTCATTTTTCTGAAAACCACAGTTTGTCTCCTACATAGCTCAGCCTCCTTGGGAATTGGCTTGCTGCAATTTTGGCATCACGGACACTCCAAAAGGCCAAATCCCTTGTGATTTCAAAGTGCTCAGAGAGCTGGTCCATAACCTTTTGTTTTTCTTTTCTTCTGCCTATGATTCTTGGGAGAAAAGCTCTTTTTAAATTTCTTATTTCTTCTCAGTCTTACTTTTGCTATTCTGGGGCCATCTTGAAGTAAAATGCTAGCTTAAAGCTGAAAAGGATTTTTTCAGTAAAAGGTTTTTTTGCAACTGATGTACTTCTAGGCAGACTTTAGGAACTGATGAACTAGCCTTTTCAGAGGAAAAAATACTTAGTTGGAAAACTCCTGGCCAGCTTTATTTATAATTATTGCTAATTTAATAATGACCTGAGTCCTTCTGGCTTGCACCTTGTGTTCCTTGCTTTTATTTAATAAAGCATTAAGGGGAGTTTTTCAAAGGGTTTAGGAGCTGGAATGCTCCAGAAAGTAAGTGGCGTCATAATTTCTATACTGCTTAGGAGTCCTTAGTGTCCTCCTCCTGTGGATCAATACATTACTTTCTCACTGCAAAATCTCTCAGTGTTCTCCCTTGCATGTTCTAAGAAACTGGTAATTAGGCAAAGTTCTGTTTATAGTTTACAGTGGGAATTTCTGACTAATTACTCCCATGGAGCTTTTGCAAGTGTGAACTGCTGGCTAACAGGACTAAATCCAGCAGAGGCAAGAAGGGAAGAAATACTTTTGGTGGACTTTAAACTATTACTAACTTCTCCACCTTTATGAATAAGGAGATGTATGCCCTACATGAACAGCTGCACTGTTGCATTTTCCCCTGTGCCCCCAAGCTTTGAAACCATCTGGAAAAACACCGAGTCTTGGCATCTGAGTGCAATGAGGTGGTGTGCCCTACCTTTCACTGTGAGGGGAGTCTCGGTAGGAGTCGGGGGTCTCTCTTGCATGCCGGAGGAAGCTGTTCCCTTCCCGGGGCCCGCCGATGCCGTTGAGACGGCCCCGGGGCCCTGCTGGGCTGGCGTGCCTGCTATTCTCCATGGAGGAGCTGACGAGAACCGAGTGGCTTTCAGAGAGGATGCTTTCAGTGTGGCCATTACTCCAGCTGGAGAGCAGCAACCAGGAAAAGAGAAAGGAGGAGTGTGAGAGTGGGCTTGGGTGGCAAATGTGTATGAGCAGAACTTTAGCCAGGGGAAGGAGGGGTTCTGCCGCCATTCAGGATCTGCAGCATAACCTTTAGGTTGGCAACTGGAGCTGCAGAGTTTAGCATATTCTATGAATCCACAGGCTTCGAGGTGATTTTGCATGTATGGATATAAGGAGAAGGAAGGAGGGCTTTCCAGTCATCAGAACTGTCACTGATTTAGAAATTTGCATATACTAAAATTTACTGTGACAGTATTGGAATGCCATCCAGATAATAAAGGTCTTTATAAATTCCTGGGAAGATAATTAGTTAGGTGATATGACGCCAAATATTGTTAGTGTTAAAATGAAAACACTATGAAGGGAGCATAGATCTTCCCTGGTTTGTTCTTTTAAATATCTTTTTGGTTTTGCAACAGCAACAGATCAGATAATACAGCTTCTATTTGCCTTCCCCCTCCAGTACCTGTGGCTAGATGTCTGGGTGACTGTCACGGAGTGATGTGTTGTTGAGGTGTAGTGGCTTGTAGAAAACGAGGTCTCTGTTTCTCGCTCGATGACATGCTCACTGGAGATTACATTTTTCGAAACATACTGCTGAAAAATCCGAGACAAACCTCAGGTGTACAAACTGTAACTCACAGTACGTTTGTAGACATAACTCCCAATCCCTCCTTCCCAGATTTCAGCCATTTACATGTGCCAAAGCACAAGTTCTGACACTTAAATACATGCAGAAGCCATACTGACACACTTGAGCACATTCATGTACACCTCTGCGTACACAGCCCGTCTAGACTCAAAACAGGAGGAAACAAATAAGGAAAGTAGCAAAGGTATGCATCCCAATCAAACTATAAAATGTATTTAACAAGGGAATAAGAAGTCCCAATAGACAGACATGTGGAAAAGCAACCTCCTATTACCATCAGATTCACCAAAAATACTACTACGTGATGGAGAAAACAGCAGCAGTTTTTGACAGCAATTTTCTCTGTGTGGAGAAAGCCAAGAGATATCAGCCGCCAGCCTGCAGCAGGTAGATGTTAAAAAGCCGTGGGGTGACCTTTCCTGTGGCACTGGCAGCTTAGGCTGAAGTGAAACCTACATTCACGAGCTGGACGTTGTCCGGCGGCGGGTTGGGGTG
>JAWWMU010000121.1:29643690-29656489 GCA_035048155.1 Cinnycerthia olivascens
TAATAAAAGTCATACTAACAGTATAAAAAATACAGTGCAAGATTAGACTCTAATCCCATTTCACTGTGCCCTGTGAAATCACTCTATGTTTGTATTGTTTTAAGTAACATAAAATATTAAGGAATTCAAAACAATCAGTGCAAGTTTTGGACTTTCTTAGAATGGAAAAAGGCAGCGGCGGGGGGGGGGGTGGGGTGGCATTTAATCAGGGCGCAAGCACCAGACATTTAAAGCTACTGTTCTCTCAGAACAATAACTAAACTGTTGAACTAATGCCCCATGGCACTGGACGTCAGTGTTTGAAAGCTTACAAGAGAATTTTAGCTACAACTGAAAGAACATTCTCAGTTACTATATATAAAAACATAGACATTTCAAACAAATAAAAGCATCACATGTGGTTAGCTAACTTCTAAACTGAAAAGACTACAAAAAGCTTCCTGCCACTGGCAGCTTGTGCCACAACTGGCACCAGTAGATCAAATGAGCAGCTTTCTACAATGCAGGTAGCTGTGGCTTTCATAGCTAGGGATCTGCCTGCAAAATAGATACTATTGAAAAAACACCCTAATATTTCTTCCCTGGAGTATGGCTTATTCTTTTTATTTTAGAAACTAACCATTCCAGTAATACTCCTCATCAAATATGCTGACATTTTAGAAAGCTCATCTAAATACCTGTCAGACACTTGACTGTGTTATTAAGAGTCATGTTTTAGATCATTGTGAATATTACCAGAAAGATATCAGTAATAGAGTTCAGATTCCACTTTATAAACCTCAGAAAAATAATCACTGCATTAAATTCTGAAGGGCTAATATCATCCCATGTATAAATGGTAAACCTTTAGATAACCTGAATGGCACATGGTATTGGTAAAGCCTTAGGCTGCAGAGCTGTATCCAGTCAAATCCTTCCTTATTCAACATCAATTCTGAACACTTAAAGCTCTGGAGCAAGGAGTTTTTCTGTGTTTAATAAATTAAACAGAAACAAGTGGACAAATAAAAGAGTCAAATGCTCAGGTCTGGGAAGACAGTTGTCTTCTCTGTTGGCTTGGACCATGGTCCAGTATGCGTTATCTCACATCTTTGTTCCAGAGCAGAGACCATGATTGCTAAAGCTGGGAGGGCTGTGGTGTAATGCCAGTTGCTTTTTGCCCCACAAATACATGGTAATTGTGAAGACTGGGATGTGATAGGCAGCCTGACTGCTCAGGTGTTCCAACATTACTCAGCAGGAAAGGAGACAGATCACACTCTCAGTCTAAGGGCTAGCATGGTTGGGCTACATCTACATCACATACCACTTCACTGTCGTTCTGCCCTTCATTAAAAATCATTTACATGTGTCTTCTTCCAGTTCTCAGTGTCTAAATTGTGGAAAGAGTGAGTATGAGAATTGTGGAAAGAAAGAGTGAACCCATCTAAGCGGTGTTTTCATGGCATTACTATAGCTTTATGATCGATTTTCTCAGGCATAGTTAGACATGAGTCTTTGGGGGTCATAACATCTGTTGGGATGATATGGGAGAACTGCTCAGAGGGAAGGGAACTGGGCTGGCAGGGTGCTACCTCCTGGTAAATGTCTCAGTGCCCTTAATCCTTCATATTGTGCTTAGGTGTCTTGAAAATAAGTAGCTGGCATGGCCCAAAATGACACAAGAAAACATGTTAATGATGAAATGGGAAAACACTGCTCCAGCACTACATCTTGCTCCTCAGTCCCACTCTACATAACATCCTAGATTTAGCCTTTATGATCATTATAAATTAGAAATATCCCATGTTATTTTAGCTTGCAACAGAATTGATAAAGTTTGAAAATTGGAAGGCTAAGAAAATTTTTCTTTTTTCTAAAAAGCAGATCCCTGTAGAAGGAAAAACTTGGAATTACTTTACCAAAGGATCTCAGACAGCTGGATACTGTGATTAATATAAACTACCAATAAGACCTATGAGCTCTGTATATCCATAATGAAGCCAAAATGACTAGAATGAAGAGTGGACAGCCAGGAAAAGAAAATCTTATGAGGAAATGCAAGAGTATTTATATACATACATAGTCACTAAAAGAAAATACTGATAACCCTCAGACAAGATTCGAAGGACAATTGCTCTAGGGCACAGCGTTTCTTTCAAAAAACACAGATACTTTGTGATTCTGGCCAGCTACAGTGGATGCAACTCAAAGTTACTGACTAGCTGGCTACTGCTAAATATTTAGGAAGATGCAAACCTAGAAGGACTATCACACAGTAAAAGGCTGCTCTTTAATTGCTGTGATGACTACAGTGATTCCTTCTCCTTGCTGTATAGGGGGAGAATGTCAAGAACAGTAGAAACCATTAAGAACCTCCGGGAACATTTTGATAATGAAAGTCACAGGAGATACAACTTTCCCATTTTGCATCCAATTAGAAGAGGTTACCGAAAGGCAATTTAGAATAGATGTGGACATGAAGGATAGGATAATAATTTCTTCCCGAGGGTTTAGCTTGGCTTCCACTGCACTATTACAATACTGCTAGATAGGAATGTGCAAGAAGAGTATTGCTTTTAATTTACCTGATAGAAACTGCTGTAGTCTAAATTGAGTCTCAGTCATAGAGTGCCACTGTGTTTGTGGAGAAGCTAATGAAGGGACACAGTGATGAGTTTTCAAAGCCACGCATCTATGGGAAGTTCACATTTATATGTTCCTATAGCTTTTGAAATACCATTTCTGTGATGCAGCTTACATTTTTAAAGTATATAGTGATTTATATACTTAATATACTTTTTTTTTTAAGCAAATGGAAACATTCAAAGCCCTACACTTTACAAGTTATTCAGAAAACTAACAGCTTACTTTTCTGCTCATCTTTTACCTACCGCTGTGTTATTCTTTGTTCTGTCTTCTTAAACATCACCATCTACCTCTGTGGTTGGCCAGAACTGCCCAAATTTCTAAATTTGAAGCTCCTAATGAAAACAAAGCAATGGATCTTGATGCCTTTGTATCTCATTAAATTTGCTTTTCTGCTTCCTGATAGACTTCCACTGCCAATCCACAGACTTGAAGCAACCCTTCATGGTCTAGGGCCCTGCTATGCCACAGGGTCTTTGTTTACAGCTGAGACAGCCTAAGATCCCCCCATGGAAGAATGTGGACTAGAAAGCCTAGAACCTGCCATCTAAGAAAGCCCGCTCTGTGTGCCTCCCTGTCAAACGGAACCCAGCAAGCCTTCAGGCTTGACAGAGTAACTCAAATTTGGTACCTTAACTTCCCTTTGGAAAATTTATCTCTGTTGGACCTTTCCCTCTAAACCTGAAACAAGAGAAACTCCACCTCTAAAACCAACAAAGAGAGCTGTCATTGTATCTTTCTGAGGGCAAAAGGGTCTCCTGAAGAGCATAAAGGAACTTGCATTGCTAGTCTTTACTGGAGTTAAAACAAGAGAGTGCCTCAGGGTGAACTCTTTTGGGGGCAATAGATAAGGAGATGAACAGCATATCTGGACTATATGAGTAAGTTGGGAACTCCCTATTGTACTAAAATACAAATATTTATATTAGCTAGGGATGAAGCCCACACTCTCCAGCTGAGGCATCCACTGACGATGTGATTTTGGACAGATACGTTGGTGTGAGGTGCTCCTCCACTCCATCACTAAGGATACATGCAATCTTTAAAATTCATTTTGCTGAAAGATGGAAGGAGTTTCTGGAGTTAGGATCTTGGAGAAGAGAGGATCCTCAACGATGTTGAAGCCAATGTGATGTGGGCTTGGGAAATTCCTTAAGAAATAATATGAACAACAGGAATCTGTGAAACAGATTTTGTGACTTGTATTTCACCAGAGTAGACTGGTATATAGACTATATATTTGATAACCCTTTTTATGGTGTAGTTCATGACCTTGGGAAAGCACATCTTTGAAATAAACAGACACACATTGCCTTTATGTGTATATACTCTATAAACCTATCTATGTAAGTATATTTATACATAAAACACAATTGCCCCATTATATACAAATGCTGAGGCAAGTTCCAGCCTTACAGACTTATTCTTACATGCACAAATATACAGCTAGCTAAAGCCAATGTCCTTGAAACCTTTCCACTCTGGCAGCTGTACTTAAGCCATACAAACTGTTGCACTTATACCTTTGTGACTGTCATGTCAGCTTCTTCCAATTTTAGCACTGCTTACACCTATCATTGCCTTTTACCTCTCTGACGTCCTTGAAGAAACAAAGAAAAGAAACCCCAGCACAGAATAGAACTGACTTTACATTAGTGATGTTGTGTCTGAAGTTTGACACAAATTTCCCAGTGGAGTGGCCAAACCCAGCTGAGGCTCTCAGTGACAACACAAGCCCTCCTTCAGAGCAAGACTAGGGAACCAAGAATGCAACTACAGAAAACCCTGCAAGATTAAGTGGTTTTGGAGAGTGCATTTATTGCCACAACATCTTTAGACTGGGAGTCATACAAAAGATGGAAAGCTGTGTCTCTGGGAGATGTCACCTATTTCCATGAGTTTCCCTCATCTGTGAAATAAGGCTATGAGGAACAGGGTTTGTCGTGCCAGATGAAATCATAAAAGTACTGAAGTTGCCACTGCATTGGTGTCCACTGTCATTGGTGCTCGCTATGAAGAATGAAACTGAACGATATTGTGATATGTTATAAAAAAGTATTGACACTTCATCACAGCTCTTCCATTAGGACTTTGCTAACTAGGAGGTTTGAAGTCATTTTACATTAAACAAGAACTAGCTGTCTGACCCTTCCCTTAGTCACTCACTCACTGTGTCCTCAGAAAAAAGCAAAGTGTTCTCTCCAGAGACCATCATTCAGAGAAATAAACCCACTGAAATGATAAAGCAAAATGCACAAGGTGGTATTTGACCCACTGTCCCACCAGGGCATGAAGGGTATGGTTTTGTATGGCAGTGTATGAAGTGTATGGCTTTCCTGGAGAAGTAGCCTTTTAATCTATGGCTCAGATGAATTAAATTCTGATAGCTAAGAATGTCAGACTAATTTTTACAATTTTTACAAAGAGCAGGAGTTGAGAGTCCTGCTGTGATAGCAGAACTGTAACCTACGTAACTACTTAAACAGTTTGAGGACTGGATACAAATCAAGATGGCTCTTTAAAAACTGCTTGAAATAACAACAAAATCAGAAGGTCTTTTCAGGTATTATTGGGACAGAAGAAAAAGCCACATAAAAACTACATTGTCTGGGGCCAAGCACTCTGTCTTCCAGAAGCCCAGATTAACGTTTGTGTGAGTTTTAGAAAATGCATGTTTTTTGAAAGTGGACTTCTATCAGGTATAGAGAGAAGAACTAGGTTCACTTTAGGAGATGAAGGAAAGCAGACTTGAGCAAAAACTTAACTTGCTTTTTAATATTTTAGATTTTAAGTTTTTAGAACACTGATGATTTATTGTCCAAGCTGCTTGCTTTGTATATGCAAAAATATTCCTGTTAAAAATACACTGTAAACCCTAACAACACACCATAGAAGGTTTTATTGCTCAGCATTGACCATTTTTATCAAAGCAGTTCAGTATTGTACTTAAAAAAGGTGGCAGGCAAAAAGCCTTTGCACGTTTCCTTTCTATGTGCTGTATCTGGTCATAATTTAATATACATGTTAGAATCTCTTACTGCATGACAAGAAGATTAAGTGTTAGGAAAGTGCCTTTCTGTGCCAGGTCTGGAGCTTGTAAGTTAATAGCTCCAGAGAGGAAAGATGAGCAATGCAAACTGGCACATTTTTTACCCAACTAATGTTTCTTTTCAAAATTTCTGTGCAGGTTTTAGAGGCCAACAAGAAAGTTTGTAGAAAAACAATTTTAAAGTCATTTTTGGGGCAGAAGACCAGCAATGGGTCGTTCTGTCCAGGAAAAAGCTAAACAAACTCATTCTGTATATCTCTGAAAATAAAGCCACAGGCTAGGCAGGATCAGCCTCCTACCTGTTCTTTATCCATATTCTTGTCTCCAGCTGGGCATTGCATCAACCTGCTAGATAGAGGGCAGGAGGAAGCATGCTGCAGAGAATATATTCCAAGTGATTGGAAGGATGATGCCAGCTCACCATCTTGCCCAAACAGACAAATCTGAACTGAGAATCCTGTGTAAGACAACCACATCTGAAACATGCAGACTACATGGCATCTCCTGGCTCTTGACTAGGGGAAGTGCCTCCACAGACACTAAAAAAATAATCGTTTTAGAGAGAATCACTCAGTATGTAGAGCAAACAAGTATGGGGGTAATGATGCAAGGTGCAGCTAAGCAAATGCTTCTGTTTGACACACATTCCCACAGGCTCTGTCTCCATGCAACTTCCTTATTTCCTACTGCTATAAACTCTCAGCGTTCCAGACTGATGAGAATAGGTTTCCAGACTGATGCTGTCCATAGAAACAATAAGCTTAAGTGTAAAGCTATGCCTGGTCTGTACACCCATACTGTGCTGTTCATGGTTCCCACACAACACAGCAGGAATTGTGGTAATTGTAAACAGCCTGCATCCCATCAATTCCCTTTTCCCCTTTTGCACCATACAGATGTCCCTGCATGATACCTCCACCTGAAGCCCGTGTGCAGTGCTGATGATTTTAGCCTAGGAAACTTGATTGCTTTTGAATTTCTTTCCATGTATGTTGTAACTCACAAACAAGAATGTAAGTTCTGGGTCCTGTTTTCTAAGGAAAAGGAAAACTGCCATATGTATGCTATTGGAGTGAGAAGCCAAAATTCCTTTCACAAGTCCCTGGAGAGCAAAAAGACCACCACATTTTCATTCTCCAGTCTTGAATACAGAGTTGACTGAACCCTTAATAACAAGGTGTTATGGTGAAGTCTCAGATTTAGTTTTTCCACTCCAGCTTCTGAAAATAAGGAAATCATAGGGTCATAATGCACTTGTTTCAGAGCATGGCAGTCCTGGGAAACAAGGGGAAGAAAAATGGCTTCCATTCCCAAATTTTCTGATGAAATTAAGAATGGCCTCTGCAGTCCTTGGTAGTGCAAGCACACAGGGCTCTAATTGCTGTTGGTTTGTGCACTTCTTTCAGTAGGAAAAAACCTATCACACAGAACTTCATTGTAAAGGAAAATGAAAATTGTACCCTAGGGAGGAAAGTTGTAATATAGCAGTAAGACAAGGAAAATGGGTTTAAACTGGAAGACAGTAAGTTTAGATTAGATATTAGGAAGAAATTCTTTCCTATGAGAGTGGTGACGCAGTGGCACGAGTTGCCCAGAGAGGTTATGGATGCTCCATCCCTGGCAGGGTTTCAGGCCAGGCAAGATGGGGCTTGGAGCAATCTGGTCTAGTGGAAGGTGTCCCTCTCCATGGCAAAGGAGTTGGAACCAGATGATCTTTAAGGTCCTTTCCAACCCCAAATTCTATGATTCTGTGACGATACAGTACAAAATAAATGTAGATGAATTGGTCCTTGGGCTGGAGGGGAAGAGAGGGTGGGCAGTATTTCTACCTGTGCCTGGGCAGTATTAACAATTAGCAATTAGTGTCAAAAAGTCGCACACTATGAAACTGGACACAAAAGCAAGAATTTCCTTCCTTCCTTCTCTCAATCAGATGACCAGTCCTTTATGTGAAACTCAGAATGCCTAATGGCTGTTCTTTCTCCTTTGTTTAAGAATGGAAGTCCACACTCTCAAAGTGGACTTGATTTTGAGGAGCGTAACAATATATGCATATAAAAGAAGTCTTCAGGTTTGGGATGTCAGTTATGGAGGTGGGATTTACAGAGGTGGGATTTTTTTCCAAACTTCTTCCTCTCTGAATATCTGTCACTGAAACTCCAAAAGAAGCAAATCATGACACTTGCCTGTTCTCTCATGAAAGCCCTAGGGGACAGAACATACTGAATCACTCTGTTGTTTTCAGGTCTTTCCCAGTGTCTAGCCAACAGTGACAGTGCTGGCATGTTGTCTAAACATCTGCTATTGTCTGAGAAGTGGAAGGACAGAGTTTATTTTATCTCCTGTGGCTGCTACAAGATTGACAGTGACAAGTGTAAAATGGACATGTCCCACGGAAAGTCAGAAAAAAAAAAATCCCAAAGGAACTTTAAAATAAGTACATGGTCAACTCCCTCATCACTCTGCAGTGTGAGTAGACATTCACATCTGTTAGCAATAAACCTTGGCTCCCTCCTGCTTTTCCTACCCAGCATAGGCAGCAATATCCAATATGCCCTCTCTCCTCCGTTACGTATTTTAGTGACTTGAATGGTACTAATTCCAGTGTACATTAATGTTTTTGAGAACAGAAAATAGAGGATTTACCATTTTAAATTGCTCCAGAAATTATTCCTGTTTACTCTGCTGCTAGGCATCAAGGGGAAAAGGACGCCAAAATCCATCTCTTCTGACCTTGCTGGCAGAAAGCTTTTTAAATAACCAATCAAATTTCTCTAATTCTTTCAAGACAGGCTTAAAAATTATCAGACTAGTAGCTCACAAGAAAATCTAGAAAAATACAGAGGTATGGCTTTGACCCTTTCTCCTGGTTCTGCTACAGTAGCTATTAGATGTTCGTTAAGGACATTCATGTATAGTCTGCTAAAAAGCACATTTTGTAGCAGCCCTGGAACAGTCAACGTGGATCAGACCATCATACCTCACCTGCCATCCTATTCTTAGCAGCTGACAACACTTACTGCTTTAGGGCAAGATTAATACCCTACCTCCCACAACCCCACTGACCTGGATTGCGTGAAGTGGCATTCCAGACTGCTCAAAACCAGGCTGATAGATGGTAGATTTGGTTCTAGTAAAGAACTGGAAGGCTCTTTCTAATGGTTCTCAAGGGTAAAATTGTATAGCATTATGGCTGTAATGTATGCTTCCCTGGGAAACATTGCTACTGGGGAAGAAAAAAGTCACTCTCCCCACAGGTACCCCTGCAGTTCCCAGTGTGCTCCTGACATAAACAGAGAGACAACCTCTCTTTCCTAGGAAAGAACCATTTCTGGCTGTCTGTCCCAGCTGAGAGAAGACACACAAATGATGTCCTCATCTTCCACATCTTCTTCCCAAGGGTAGTGGGGCACAAAAGAAAGAGTGCAAGGAACTCTAACAAGCACTAGCTGTCATGCAGATGAAGAGAAATGCACCCAGATGGGGATGGTTGAACCTGAGGGTGCTCCAGCTACCCCAGGGCCAGGGACTGTGGAGGCAGAGGAGACCGTGTCTGAAGCAAATGCATTGTCTGAGGAGGGCAGGGAAGGGAATTTCAAGTAGGAATCACTGGTGTAGTTTCCTCCTCCTTTGCCCTGTCCAAACCTACTTTCAGAAGAAAGGTGTTTGAGCCTCAATACACAAAGAACATGTCTCTGAGAGTTCTAATAACAAAAAACAATTGCACCTGTAGTTCAGAAATCCCATCCAGTCACTCCTGATCTCTTAATGTACATATTTTTCTGGGCTAGGAAGGGAGAAATACACTTGAGGGTCTCACCAGCAATAATTTAAACAACTTGTAAATACTTACAGGAGGAAGTGTTTGTTCCTTCTGTTGAAGCTTGTATCCTAAGCATGGGTTCTGCAACACACAGAAGTAACAATAAAGTTGTAAGAATATAGCTACAGCACTGTACTGGAGAAGCCTGAACATCTTCCTCCAGCAGAGATTTCTTTTATTTTTTTTTCTCAGTAGTCAGAAACTCAGCAGAGCAGAGAAAAAAATGAGATAGCATGAGAAAGCAAAGAACTTCAAAGTTGGTTCAGCATGTCCTAGGCGCACTGTGAATAATCAATTACAGCAAAAATGCTCCATAGTCCTGGGAGGAAAGGCCGTGAGAAAACTGGCAAAGACAGAGTAAAATTTTCAGCTGTTTCTGACAGCATCAGAGGAAAGCGGAAAGCAGTAGGTCTTGAAGCTCCACATGCTGACACAGGAAGCACTAGCTTCTTATCTTCTTATCACATAACTCCAATTGAACAGTAAGGAATTTCAGTCTATCACAACCATAGTTAAGGACTTCTGTGGTTTGAAAGAGAGGAGGGTCCATGAGTGTCACCACCTCTACAGAGAACTGTAGACAGAAGGGAAAGCAGAACACATTCCAGACCAAAATGGGACATAGCACCAGTCCCAGAGTGGTTACAAAGAAAGGAAAAAGAATGGTAAATTATCTTTTAGGACAGTGGAAGGAAATGGACCTCAACACAAATCACACAAAGGAAGCACTCAGAAAAGTTTATAGAAGGTAGCCTGAAGCTAGGTCTGAACTTCCTGAACTATAGGAACCTGAACCACACAGCAATTAAGAGACGTGTGTTTGGGTGGCTTCATTGCCTTCATAATCTAGCAAATCATATATGGTGTCATGCATGAAAAAAAAAAATTCAAGAGAATGTTTGAGAAGTATTATCAGCTGAAAGGAATAATTTGAAGAGAGAATACTTTGCCTAAGGTGGCAATGTGATGTGCCAGTGTGAAGTACAGGTGGCTAACATCCAGCCTGTGAGCAGGTCAGGCATACTGCAAGCTCTGTAGTGAAACATTTAATGTCATTTCACACAGAAAAGATGAATCTGTTGCCTAACAAAGCATGGTTCCAGGCAGAAAAAAACGCTGCTCTTAAAAACTAAGACTGCTCTGTAAGTATTGCTCTCTGAAGTAGCAATACTTCAAAAGACCCAGATAATTATTTGAACACTAGCATTTCACAATATTTTCAGTCTATCTTCAAGTAAAGAAACAACACACTAATTAATTATTTTAATTTGAAAATCCTGGAAAAAAATCAGCAGTTCCTAAAACCCCAGGCACTACTGGTCACCAGGAAACTCATGAAGTGTTAGATAAAGACATGGTCTGGACTCAGAGTGGGGATAGAACAGTAGGAAAAACAGTACCTGGCTGAGTTTGGGAGTAAGCTGGTCTTTGTTCCAGCCACATATCAAAGACCTCCTCAGAGCTCCATGTGGAGACCTCAACAAGCAGCCACTAAACATATTGCGTTTTGCTGTTCTGAGGACAATACTGTGATGTGTTGCTTGGCATGAAATCTGCCAGTGCAGCGATTCATCAGGAATGCAGCCAGCTTTTTGAACATCCCAGCTTCTTCCTCTCCAGTGGCACAATAGTAGTAAAGAGAAGGACAGTACTGTAGCAGCAGGCATTTGAAGGGACATAAGCAGGGACAGAGACCACTCAAGAACAAGAACTTTAATTCATGGGAAAGAAGGCAGCAAAGTGCAGGGACTACATTCTTGCCGCACAAGGGAGAAAGCAAGGCAAGCCCAATGGAGTCAGTGACCAGCGTGTCACCTTCTTTGAACAAAAATGGTTCCAATGGTTACAGGACATTTGCTATCAGCTATGTGGTCTCATATATTCCCAGTGAAGCACCAGTGACAGACCCCACTGAGAATATGAAAGAATATGGGCACATCCAACGTCTCTTCTGTCAGGAAGCAATGCCAAGATTTCAGAAGTAGGTCGCCACACACACAGATGCATCAAAGGAAAGGCTGCAGGCATGCTAAATGCAAAATCTGGCAATCACACTGTTTTCCTTGATCTAGCCTACAAACACTGTCATTTCACACTAAAACCCATCCCTGCCAGACATAGCTTTCCCAAAAAAAGCTAGCAGGACCCCAGCCTCTTTGGCAAGGAGGGAACATGCATATTGTAAATCCTTGGGTTGCTCAGCTAATACAGGTTTATTTACAATTGTCTCAGCCTAAGTCATCAGTAGAGAAAAGAGCTTGTATTGTGGCCGTATAAAAAGTAACCCTTAACAGTCAAATAATGAAAGCAGCTTCTCAATGGGGTCAGTTCCAGGAGTAACTCTGGAACTACGTAATCCGTAACTGCAGGAAGGATTCTGAAAGCAAATTCCATCAGCCTGAAAGGAAACCACCTGGAGAAGGTTCCTAGTATGCCAAGGCAGCTTCAAAGGTGGTTAATTTATGACAGTGAGTTACCTGTCTACACTCATGGACCCTGCAGAGCTGTCAGAAATTGTATGTAGAGCCCTGAGGAACAGAGCAGTCTAGGCAACAGACTTTCCTGAGGACACATCAATACGTCTATACACTCAGCAAACTCATAAGCAGCTGCTATGATTTATAGGAGAAGGAGGTAAGAGCTTTTTTAAAACATAGCTCCTAACAACACAAATACTTCTTCACTTGGGCTGCTGCAGCCTGACAAGTGGAGGCCAAACTAGTTTCCTCAATACAGCCCCAGGGTAGTAAAAAGTATGCTTAACCCTTCTTCATTCATTTCTTGGTCCCTGAAGTAGCTCAAGTATGCAAGGTGATACGCAGAAACAGAGCTGCTGGATGTAGATGAATTGTTCTCTGTTAAGAAGGAGCTGTTTCAGAGCTGTAGAAGCAATTTCAAGAAGAAATGAAAAGAAAGGGACAGAAAGACTCTGTTAATTCAACTTACGTGAAGAAGTTTTTGTCACTTCTGTTGATACTGGTATCTTGCTGGTACTCTCTGGAAAACACAAGAGGCAACAAGAAGTTATAATACGGTGTCAGATGATCCTCTAACAGCATTCAGCTTCAGAATGGACAAGGTAAAGAAGAAAAAGGTGTTCAAAGAAGTAATCTTAAATTTTGCTTCAGTGGGCAGAGGTTTCGATCAAATATCCACTTGTAGAAGTTTCTTTTCAGGAAAAAAAAAAAGAAAATGATGGTGCCTACTAGCAAAACTGAAGAAAAAAGCCTGCTTCTTCTGAAGGAAGCCAGTTGTTCAATCTCTCCTTTTCCTCTGGGAATAACTGAGCAGTGGCAACA
>JAWWMU010000121.1:29934523-29955775 GCA_035048155.1 Cinnycerthia olivascens
GACTTTACTAGCTCAAGAGTGAAGCAATACAACCATCCAAACCAACTGCTTGTGGATGGATTAACAAGAAAAAAAAAATTTGTAGCAATGTTCAGAATTTAAGTATAATGGGTTTTGGGTTTTGAAAGATCTAATGCTACTTTCCCTTACTGCAGTAAATTAAACTCCAAACTTAATAGAGATCAGAACAGACTTTTAACTTTGAATGAGAGTACTTCCACACACAGTTTGAAGTCTAGCAGGTGCTAGACCCCTGACAGTGCTCAGTCAAGGGTCACACATCACTGTCCAGCACATAGCACCCTACAGCCTGCATTACACAGCTGCAGCATTTTGGTCCAATTAACTGCATCCTCCTTAAGTCTGGAAATTTCTACTTCAGCCTATCTGGCCTCACAACACAGGAGAGTATCTGCCTATTTCCTCTGCCAATGAAAAACATTCACTATGCTGATGACTTTTTACAGAAAAGGCAACATAACCAATATAACACTGCTGTCTTATGATGTTACAGGAATCTATCAGAGTCCATTCCTCTTGCAGGTGGTGCTGATTTGGAACAGCAGTGTGAAATAAATATACTTCCTTGTCTCCAGCTTAATCAACATTGCTGGGTGAGGAAACAAATACCCCTATCACAGCTTCAGCTAGACTCACTTCTGCTTCTTCATTTCTTCATACAGTAGAAAAATAGAGAAAAAAAGCCACAATTATAAATCTCCTGAAAAGAAATACCTTCACCTCTTAACTTTCCTTCTCTACTCTCTAAGCACCTTAAATAGCTGCAGTAATCACTGAATTGCATTCATTTTGTCTCAAACTACTGCAGGGAAACACTCAGCCAATGTGGCTGAGACACAGCAATAGAATCAAGATATATCCCAATGAGATAAGAGCAGTTTCAAGAGGAGGCAGTGGCACAAGGTTTCCCTTGGCAAGTGCCCTTACCCACAGCCAAGTCTGTAAAAAGACTGGGTGTGCCAGTGCCAGGGACAGCCCAGTTCCCAAGGGGATGCTCTCAGTCTGCAAGCCAGGGCAGCACCAAAGCTTCCCTCCCAGGCTGCAAGGTCTCCAAGCGAATTCATGTGCCAACTTGCTTTCTCACTAGCTCTTTTGGCTGGTCCCACCATGCAAGTGATTCAGTCAAATTTTCAGACACCTCTACTCCTTTAGAAGGCGTGGGGACATTTGCTGTCTTTTTTTTTTTTCTTCTGCGCTGAATTTGAGGCAGACAAGTGATTATAAGTTGCAGAGGGTTTATCCACTAGCTATATTCTTCAGCTGATGCTTATGGACTGTGAAAATTAGATCATTCCAGTCTGCAAGCAGTGCACAGGAGTGGTCCCTGCTGTTTAAGTCTGGATGCCATTACCACATGAGCTGCACCAGCTCTGTGTTTTCTGAAGACCAGTTGCCTACTTAGCTGCCAGCTTTGAGATAACTGGTTTTCCTTGGCTGGGAATCCCAGGTATAAGCCACCATCTGTGGTAACAAGATCCACATAATCTCTGCATTTGCATCCTAGCAGTGTTTTTCATAATTAAACAAGACAAAGGTTGACTTTCTTAGTATCACACACAAAAACAGAAACATTTGCACTAGAAAATGTTAGTACTCATCTT
The DNA here is from genome assembly GCA_035048155.1 of Cinnycerthia olivascens. Lineage (NCBI taxonomy): Eukaryota > Metazoa > Chordata > Aves > Passeriformes > Certhiidae > Cinnycerthia > Cinnycerthia olivascens. The sequence goes on from JAWWMU010000121.1 coordinate 29,936,146, forward strand.
TTACAGAGGTACTTTTGATAACATAAAAAGGGAAATATTTCTGATTAAATTCTCCTTCACTCCTTAAGTAACCAAACATAGTGGGTATCTGTAAGGGAAAGTTTGAGGATCCAAAATTATCCTGAACCTTGCAGAGTTCCTGGGAAAAAGGACTTGAAAATCTGCTCTCTTAATGGCAAATAATTTTTGCAAAAGAAACATCTAATGACACATCAAACTGCTTTCCAATGTGAAGTCCCACTGGTATAAACCTTATCATGTAGCATGAATACCCAGCACTGATTTAGATATTCTGACTTTAAATCATCCTCCCTAAGCTCAGAAATGTGCTTGGGATAACTCCAGCCACATATCCACTGCAAGAAGCATGAATCAAATAGATCACGAGTTGTCAGGGACCAGGCCCAAGAAGAGAGAGAGACGTGCTTGTTCTTTCTGCAGTCATCATTTTCTGAGTGGATCCTGCCAGGCTTCTCAAGATCTGCCTCTGCAGACAACTTCTGATAAGTAACAAGAGTCCACATAGTGCAATGGAAGCAACAGAGCCTGAGCTTTTCTTTCTGGCTGTGTGATTATGAGAACAAGATGGAAATGCTGCTGTCAATAATTTCTAGCTTGGCTAAGGAAAACTCCAGTAGAACTAAACTGAGTCAATATCCTCCACCTCTCCTCTCTTGAACTGTTTCCTAATAGACTCACTGGCCATCCTAAAATAATGGGCATTCCCATCATTTTCTCAGTTTATTATTTTTGGATAAGTCATACTATCTACCCACAGCGTTGAATCACAGCTTCGTATTTATCATAGAATATACATTTATAAGGTATTTCAAAAAGTCAATAGTAGAGACCCATTGGCTTCAAAAGTTTGAGGAAAAAAGAAAGAAGGGTAAGTTTAAAAATAGAAATACAGATATTGGAAGTCTGACCCTCATAAATACCTGAAGTCCATGACAAACCTGGCAGAGTCATATGCTGTGCACTTCTCATGCTAATGAGTTATGACAACATAACAAGAACTGTTTTAGAAGTCATCTTTTAAAAACCTCTGATGAGATTAAGAGTAGAGTAATTTTGTGAGTTGAGACATGATACTTATAATCAAACCTCTAAGACGGGTATGAGAATTTCACAAAAATCCCTCCATCCTGAATGGCAATGCTACCTATAGCTTAAAAGTCTTATAACACCATTGACAAATGCATTTCAATCTTTATAAATATAGCAGCAGTCATAAATGTTTTACATGTACATAGGGTAGTCACATGCAAGGATATGTTCAGTAATCACTTGGTCAATGTCTCTGAACAAGGCTTCGAGTTCTGTCTCCTCAGAGGCAGCTGTGTCTGTCAGCTACCCTAAATACTGGGATTCTCAGGCAGCTTCAAGAGTTTTTGGTTCATTTCTCTTGTGAGAGCTCCCTGCATTCAGTCACAGCTTTGTATTACCATCTGCACACCACACTCATTAAGCATGATATTTGTAGCTACTCTTCAAAACTGACACAAATCTCTTCTGAAACCTGGCTTAAGAACCCAACGGTTGCCACATCACTTATTAAAGCCACATTTCACTATAGCTGTTTTGAGAAGACATTTAGAAAGAGATAGGTTCAAAGATCTGCACTCATATGGAGCCTGGTCCCAACAACACCAACCAATTCTCCCAACAGAGAAAATCCAAGGATGTGGTAATTCAGGCAGCAGAACTCTGCCTTGTGTGCACAGAACCCAGCGGAGACATTCCATACCTCAGGAGTATTTCCAAGGAAGACCTACAGTGCACAACATAGCAGCCCTTAGCAAAGACAAAGGAAAATGCTGGAACACCTAACCCTGAAACAGTTCACCATGACCTGCCTTTCCTTTGGAATATCACAGATATACTAGTACAGAGAGAAAATACAGTGCACAGGCACTCCTATTTTTGGTCAGGCTTCTGAGCAGAGACAGAGAAATAAATAAAAAAAAAATGGCTGGAGTTGGCAGAACTAATCTAATGTTGCAACTCTCAACAGCTTAGGCTCTTTGTCTCCATGCATAAACAAGACCACAGTGGCCACAGTAGGCTGGACTCAGGGCTGACTTATGTCCTGCTCTTCATCCCAAACCATATACTGCAGACACTCAGCTCATTCAGAGGACAGAATAGAGCATCAGAGGCTGAGCCCATCTGTCCCTCTGACTCTGAGGAGCCCTGGCTGGTATCTCAGGTACACAGAGCTGAACATATGTCCCTTTTCCCTGTCTGTCTGAGGAGTGACTAAGCTTAGCATGAAGCGAGGAAATATCACACTTCCCACAGAGCTGAATGACAAGAGGATCCAACCCTTTAATTGCACCAGATTGTGACGAGCTTCAAGGCAACATCTTGGTAATAAATGTTAAAAGTATTGCCAAGATGTGGTGCCTGTGGACCAGGACTTAGAGAAAACAGGGTATGGGATAAGTGACAACCTGCAAAGGGTTGTCAGGATGTCAGGATGACACACTTCTCTATTAGCCCAAAGCAGAGTTTGAACTTGCTTTGAAATCAGATGACAAATCTCCCCTAGAGCATGGGATAACACCCAGTCCCCTAATGCACTACAAATTAAATCAGCAGACCTAATTTCACCATCAGGTCCGCCTATCTGGCCTTAAATGAGTGTCAAATGCCAAGACGTCAACTTTACAGGAATTTATCTCAGAAGCTAAGTGCTGCCTGCACCTTTCATGAGTGGACTAAGGCAGCAGTTCATTCTTCACACTTAGCTGATTTCACCACTGCATACCAAAACACCCTCTTTTCCTCCACTCTGCTGCTCACCATCTTTTCTGCTAAACAGTGAAGAAACTGAAGATTGTTCTTGACTTTTAATTCACATGCCAACAATACAGCAGTATCTTATAACAAAAGAATAATCAGAAACTGATATGAAAGAAACATCAATTTACTATAAATACAGCTTCAAATGAGATAAATATACAAATACCAAATGAATTTTATTAAGAGAAAGCATGCAGATAAAAGTTGTATTTATAGTCAAAGAAATTTTATTGCCCTAATAATGATTCATGAGGTGAAAGTGAAGACACTGGCTGAACGTGACCTATGTACTTAATTTCAACTCAGAACTATGTAATTAACTATGTTAATTATGGTCATGCCAAAGTAAGATCAGGCACAGCTGGAGCTAGAAAGTATGTTCTAGTAATTGAGAGATTATCCACCAATAAAAGACAAACAAATAAGCCCTGCCAGGTTACATTGCATATTTCAATTTTCCATGGGTAAGTTTTATTTTCCTTCTGTGCAGCTATTCCCTCTGTAGCTTCAGTTTATGAGCCAAGGCAATTGTACCTTGAGAAGTGCTAAACACCTTTACTTCAATTACTGCTGTTACTCTGCCACCAGATTTTTGTTTGTTCCCGTGATCTGAAGCATGTTAGTTCATTCTCAAAACAGCATAAGAGAATAGAAAGTTAAGTTGGGACAACATTTCTCTTTTCAAAACATGCTTGCATTTTATTTGTCACATGAAACTCAGGAACTATACGCTGTTTCCTTCAAAAAAAATAGGAGAGGGTAAGTAATATGATAATCAGTATTTTGGAGAAAATGTTTTGAAGTAGTTTTCTCTCCTTCTGTCTTAAGAAAGAAGCTTAACGATTGCAGTAGCTAATGAACCAGTAAGACACAGCAAATAAAACTCCAGGATTTGAGACATAAATACTTGAATAAACCTTTCCCACTACTGCAGCTCTGGTGGTGGGTCTTTTTCTGAAACAGTATTCAGGATGATCTCCATCTGCTTGGGGCAGCAGCATATTCAAAGACAAGGGCAGTAAGCATGAGTCATTAACCAAATTGCTCTTGTATATATGTACACTGAACACCCACAGGCCAAATTACACAGAAACAGCAATCTATCTCTTGTTCTAATTCAGTGTAACATAATAGCAGAAAGATTTGCAGGGTGGGAATATCTCATTGTGAAAAACAAGTTTTAAAGAATTGGTGACAGATGGCTATACATGAAATCGAAGGTCATAAATACAGGTTTTAGCTTTTAGAACTAGATACTGAATTATCTGTAAAACAGCATTCACACCTTTCCAAAAAGAGTGTATTTAGTAATCCGCCATAGCTACATAGAGTCCTGTCAACACTCATCTGAAGGAAATGCACTTTCTATTCTATTGTTGTAAAATCATAAAACTGTAGCAGCAGACATTAGTTTGAGTTGGAAAGGACCTTTAAAGTTCATCTAGTCCAACCTTCCCTACAATATGTAGGGACATTTTCAACTAGATCAGGTTTCCCAGAGCCCCTTCCTATCTGACCTTCAATGTTTCCAGTGATAGGGCATCTGCCACCTCTCTGGGCAACCTGTTTCACTATCCTCAACACAAAAAATATATTCCTGATATCTAGTCTAAATTTACACTTAGTTTAAAACCATTAACCCTATTGCTACAACCCCTACTAACACGTCTGACCTCATGTTTCTTATAAACCCCCTTTACATACTTAAAGACTGACACAAGGTCTCCCTGGAGACTTCTTTTGTTATCATCTTTCTATTCCTGCTATTGATGCTCAGAGAGAGATGTCCATTTTTCAAAATGCGCATATCTGAGACATACTCTGATTGACAGGCTGATGTTGCCTACAAACATCTTGGGACCTTTAAGATGTCCTTTATGTCACCTAATAAGTAATTTGCAAAGAGTGGCAGTGAGTGCTCTGCCACACACCTGCGACTGGGACTTTGGCCCAGCCTATGCACATGCAGGAGGGCAAAGCAAGGAAGAGCAGGAAGGTATGCACACCCATGGAAGCATCAGTTGAGCACAGGAAGGGGAAGCATACTGACTGCGGAAGACATTGTCCTTATCCAGAGCTCCTTCTGCAGTGTAGCTCGCCAGAAAGGTCCCATTGGGATGGCCCAAGACGACTGAACCAGATGGCTCGGCCACAGGCTGTAGTGCTGTTGTCAGGAGGATCCTGAGCCAGAGGTCAAGTACAAGACACAAACTGCCATAGAGGCAGCACACCTTCAGACCCTTTCCAGGTCAAAAGACTATGCAGAACAGCTAGAACTTGAGACATGGGCTATGTCAGGGCTCACAAAACAGGAGAGGGCAAATAAAATTCAAATATGAGCAGTGTGGTGCCAATGCTCTGAAGTGCCCATGAACAAGCAGCACACATAATGAATGCAAAAGCATGTTACTGCACTGTACTTGCAGTGCTTGTTCATCTGTAGATGTCCCATAGCAGGATAAGATGAACTGAAGGAGTTACTGCTTTTCTCTTTGTTAACACAGAAGGCTGGTATTGTCAGGGCTAAACTTTGTGTGATTCTCCAGACACAAAAATGTCTTAGCTGTCCTCTATGTAAAGCAACTGAGACTGAAAGTCTATGAGTAGCAGCAAGAAAACAGCACTGCACAAGGGTGATTAAGAACTCTTGTGTTTGGTTCTGGGCAACAATCTTGAAGTAGACTGAAATTAAATTGGAAACAAATATGGTGAAGGAACAGAGTGAGGCCTGCCTGAGCTGAAAGGACTGAAGGACTGGAGTTGCTTAGCAAAGCAAAGACTGGAGAGGATACATTCACTATCTGTAAACTGACAGGGACTAAACGTCAGGGATGGAACAAAATTATTTGGGAAAACACAGAGTATTGGCACAAGAAGAGGTTCAAATTGGTTTTGGATATATTTAAGCTGACTTTTTGAATTTTTTCTGACAATAGATGTGTATCCTTTTGAAACGGTGAAAGGAGGATAAAATCCAAAGGTACTTTTACACTTAGATTTCAAGAAAGGTCTCAAAGTATCAAGGTTGCTTAAGATTTCTCCTTAAGTTTACAGGAGACCAAGACAAGAAGGGCAAAGGCACCATCTTCATTTTACATTTCTTGTCAGGTTTCTCTGCAAGCCATTATTCAGTAGTAAATACTCAGACTGCACGGTTTCTCAAAGTTCCTGCTTACTTATGGCTACTTAATGCATGCAAATGTGTAAATGTAATAAGCAGAAATCAGTGTGATGGATACAATCCACATGATATGATGGTCAGAAAGGGACCAGTGACCCAGAGCTTAATTCCATTTAATTCCATAAATGCTCTAATTTTCATTTTTAAAAGTTATCCGTCCACAAGCCTGTTTCCATTAGGTAGTGCATATCAACATTTTACTCCTTTTAGCAGTACACCATCTAAATAATGAGGTGATTGATGACAGCCAACATGGCTTCACTGAAGGCAAATCATGTCTGACCAATTTGGTAGCCTTAGGTTACTGTAGTGGTGTGTCGCTGTGGGACACGCAAGGACACACACAGACACACTTTCTCCTGAGAAGGTTAAAACTTATTTATTAAAACGTCTGACTCTATATTTATAGTATTTCTACACAGACCAGGGATTGGAGAAGAAGGTTGACACTTCTCCCATCCTGTTGGTCAAGACAACTGTCCATCAGTTGTTCTTCACACCAAGAGAAAGTATGTAAACAACTTCATCGTATCAAAAACATACTTTTGATAATAACACCCGTGTGTAAGAAAGAACTAAGAACTATGAAAAACATCAAGTTAGAAAGTGCCTCAGAAAACTTGAAAAATGAGGGCAACAGTGGTGGATGAGGAAAGACCAACAGATGCCATCTACCTAAACTTGTGCAAAACATTTGACAAAGCCCCACACAACATCCATGTTTCTAAACTGGAGTCACATGGATTTTCAGACTGAACAGTTGTTGGAATAAGAAATTGGCTGGGTAGTCTCACTCCAAGAGATGCAGACAGCAGAACAAGTGGAGACTAGTAGCACTTGCTGTTCTTCAGGGCCCAGTACTGGGACCATCACTATTTAAAATCTCTGTCAGTCACACAAAAAACGGGATTGCAGGCACCCTTAGCAAGTTTGTCATTGACACCAAGCTCATGTGGTGCTGTCAATACACTGAGGGGAAGGGATGCCATTCAGAGGGACCTAGACAGGCTGGAGAGGTGGGCCTGTGTGAATCTCGTGAAGTTCAATAGGGCCAAATATGAAGTCCCACACCTGGGTTGAGAAGGACTTGGGGGTGCTTGTGGCAAGACACTGGAGGCCAACCATGTCCCAGGCTGCATCAAAGGGAGCATCACCAGGAGCTGAGGGAGGTGATTCTTGCCATCTTCTCTCATGGGGTCTCATGAAACCCCATCTGGAGTGCTGCATCCAGTTCTAGGGCCCCCAACAGAGAAAAGATGTTGATCTGTTGGAATGAGTTCAGAGGAGAGACATGAAGCTGATGGCTGTAGCACCTCTACTAAGAAGAGAAGGCTTTGGGCAGACTTTGGAAAGGCCTTTCAGTACCAAAGGGGGCTACAAGAGAGATGGAGAGGGACTTTCACAAGGGCAAGCAGAGATAGGATGAGGGTGAATGGCCCTTAGCTGAAAGGTAGGTTTTTATTAGATATGATGAAGAAAGTCTTTACTGTGAAGGTGGTGATGCCCTGGCACAGGTTTCCCAGAGAAGCTCTGGATGCCCCGTTCCTGGAAGTGTTGGATGGAGCTCTGAACAGCCTGGTCTAGCGGAAGGTACCCATACCCATGGCAGGTGCATTGGAACTAGATGATCATTAAGGTCCATTTCAACACAAGTAATTATAAATTTCTATGATTTTATTATCTACTTGGCTAAAATAGGAGAATTATACAAAAGTAAGTAAAAATAATCATTTTAATAGGCAGGTAGGTCCTACTGAAGTCCTAAGGAAATCAATGTATAAGTATTTAAGCTTGTGATCTTACAAAAAGAAAAAGATGCTTGGAACTGTTACAAGTAAAAGTGGAAGAGAAGACCACATAATCAGCTGAGAGATGGAGAAAGGAAATGTGTCTTAAAATTTGCTCTTTAAAGAGAGCAAATACTCAAAGAGAACTTCCAGTCACTAACATTTGCACAACACCAGCCAGAAAAGTGTGGCAGTTTTTCTTATTTTCAAGTAAGTTTGCAATGAGATAGGTGAGTTGCAAATGTCAAATGGTGTATTACAACAAAAACCCTCCTGACAGGCAGAAGAGCTCAGCAGTGGCTCAGCAGCAGCCCTTCAGCACTCTCTCCTAGCTAGCAAGATTCAGCCCTCCACTATACACAGAACAAGGGATCTAGCTATGAAGTATGTAACATCCAGTACATCTTCAACAAAAGAATCACTCTGGATGATTCATGTAAGACTGCTTGACCCACCTGCTTGGGAGGACATGCAATAGAAAAGAGACATTCTGCAGCATGTTCCCAACCAATGCTGTTCAAAAGGATACCCCACTGCTCAGGCCAGGCAGTCCAGACCAAATTTAGGCCGCAGCATTCGTTTCTATCCTTTTGTCTACTGATGACAGCATGCACAGATCAGGGCACCCTGGAGATCTCTCTGTTGTGTTTAACAGACCTTCAACTGCAACCAGTGTTGCCTTTTCTGAATAAATGATGAAGAAGAATATACTTTGCCTTAGCATCACCCAGATTATGCTTGTAGGCAGGAAAAACATTGCCCTGCTGCAAAGCTATAGCAGAAAAGCTGCCTAGAAATTGGCATGCATCTAACATGTACTCTAACACACACTCAGAGAGAGTTGTTCTGATTCTGTCACCCGGACTGAAAACTATTTTTGCACCTGCAAGGCAATCTTCTGCTATGGGATGAGATCAGTATACAATCAGGATGTAACAGCAGTTCTAGCATGCAGTCTTGCTCTGTTATTCAGACTCATTCTCTAAATTTTTTTCATCCCATGGATAGGGTTCAGCAGAGGGCACCTTCACTCTACAGAGAAAAAGGAGCTTGGAGAAGAATCAGAAGTGAAAGAATACTGTTCCACAACTAGTGACATAAAAATTAATGATTCTTAGCCAGTCACCATAGAAATAGATATTATCTAGAGCACCTTCAGCAAATTTGCTAACACCAAAGCTGAGTATTGCACTTGACATGCCTGAGGGAATGGATGGAATACAGAGGGAGGATCTGGACAAGTCCAGAGGTGGGCCTATGAGAACTTCATAATGTTCAACAAGATCAAATGCAAAGTGCTGCACGTGGGCAATGGTAACCCCCAGTATCAACACAGGCTGGGAGATGAAGAGGTGGAGAACAGCCCTGTGAGAAGGACTGGGGGTGCTGTGGGTGAGAGGCTGGATATGGCCCAGCCATGGGCACTGCCAGCCCAGAGAGCCAAACGTGTCCTGGGCTGCATCCAAACAAGTGTGAGCAGCTTCTGCTGCTCTGCTCTAGTAAGACCCCAGCAGGAGTACAGTATCCAGCTGCCAGGTCTACAGTACAGGAAAGTCATGGAGCTGCTGGAGCAGGTCCAGAAGAGGGCCACAAAAATGATCAGCAGGGTGAAGCACCTCTCATATGAAGAAAGACTGAGAGAGTTGGAGTTTTTCAGATTGGAGAAGGGAAGGGTACAGAGAGGTATTATTGTAGCCATCTGGTACCTAAGGTGGACTTATAAAATGGAGTCAGACATTTTAGCAAGGCCTGCAGAGATAGGAAAAAGAGGTAATTGTTTTAATCCAAAGAGCAGATAGATTCAGACTAGATATAAGGAAGAAATTTTTACAATGAGAGTGACTAGAAAGCTGCCCAGTGGAAAAGGGTCTGCCTGAAGGTGGTGATCGACAGTGGCTGAACATGAGCCTGCTGTGCCCAGGAGGCCAAGAAGGCCAATGGCATCCTGGCCTATATCATCATTAGAGTGGCCAGCAGGACCAGGGCAGGGATTGTCTCACTGCACTCAGCATTGATGAGACCACACCTCAAGTTCTGTATCCACTTTTGCCACCTGCTCACTACAAGAAGGACATTGAGGGGCTGGAGCATATCCACAGAAGAATAGAGCTGGAGAAAGGTTTAGCAGCAAGGCAGGGTTCAACCTCTTCTGCCAGGTAATCAGTGACAGGGTGAGAAGACACAGCCTCAAGCTTCGCCAGGGGAGGTTCTGGCTGGAAATCCTTCAGGAAGAATTTCTTCATGGAAAGGATTGGCAAGCATTGGAATGGACTTCCCAGGAAGGCGGTGAAGCATCCATGGAGGTGTTCAAGAAACAACTGGGCATAGCACTTAGTGCTCTTGTCTAGTTGACAAGGTGGTGATCAGCTAAAGGTTGGGACTCATTGATTTTATAGGTTTTTTTCCAACCTATATAATTCTGTAACTCTCTAAATACAGGAACATATTATCCAGAGAGGTAGTAGATGCTCCATCCTTAAAAATATTCAAGGTCAGGTTGGTCTTGGCTCCAAGCAACCTGATCTAGTCAAAATGTGCAGGGAGATTGGACTAAATGACTTTTAAAAACAACTTTCAACCCAAATAATTCAAAGATTCTATGATCAAAAATGAGAATAACTTTGCAAAATGAAAATACTAACCTCCTTGCTAAAACAGCTAGGTTGCTGGTGCTGTTTACAGATGAGGGAACAAGGGCTGTATCAGCTGACTAGTATTAAAGGATGCCTGCAAAAAAAGTGCAATATGAGGGAGTTTAGTAATCTACATTTCCATTACACTAGTAGTCACCTTGCAGTCAACCTTCTGCTCACTCAGAGCAATCACGAGAGAAGTGGAACAATTAGCCAGTAAAAAGACAACTTTGTCTACAAACGTCACTGATAACAGTCAGTAAAGAGAGATCCCACAGCACAGATGTCTTTTCTTTATCACCATGCATGAGAAGTGCATTTCTGCCCTCAGCCATCACAAGAAGCAGATTGTTGTCTTTGTTTTAGCTCACACAATTAAGATATTATTAATACTCATTAAACATACATGTAATTTTTAAATTCCAGAGACAGTATTTGACCTGATTATGACCAAGTAACAAAATTTCTGTTTTCATTATAATTATCATGAAGCTCTATTTTCTTTTATCTGATCTACATTACAGCCATTAATGTTATCTCCTCCTCAAGGTTCTAGATTATGATGTTGGGTACAAAGAATTTGCATAGTTTTCAAATCTTTCCTAGTTTAAAATATCAGTAGCCTCAGAAGGATCTCACTTAGGCAGGCAGGCCCCCCAAAGTGATTTCAATGTTAGTGCATTAATATGTGACCAAAGTCAGATACTGCTTCATTATCAGAATTAAATAATCACACCTTTAAGCACCTTCCTTTTTAGGTGTTATCCAGTTCATCATCTTTGCTTCTAATTTGAGGGCAAATAACTCTACGCATCACCTTAATTTTTTCTGACAGGCGGCAAATGGCATGGCTCTTCAGAAAGGGGAGGACCTGTATCCTGTATATGATTATGTAACATTTTCTCTCATGTCCATCTTGAAACTATGAGGCATTAAAGAGTTTTCATTCAAGTTTCAACAGCATGATGAGAAAGTACCTTCAACCAGATACCCATGCCACTTTCTCCAGAAGGCTGTTCAAGGTCAACCTCATCCATATATTCAGGGAATGAGCAATTCACAGCATGTGTTATACTTTCTAACATAAGCCATGCCTTTATGGCAACCCATATTTTCTCAGATCCATTTGAATTATAAATGATCACAAATCACTGAGGTGAAAGTCCTCAGCAGAGTTTGCACAGAGGCTATCTCTTTCCTTCACTAACTCATTAAGTGTGACAAACAACATGATCTCCAGAATATGCTGAGTTCCAGCTTGAGAGGCAATTGGCCTTCTATTTGCCAGCTAAATCATTAACCAGGCTTTAATTTGTAAGAACACTACCCCTAATCTTGATTTCTTGAGCCTCTTTTTCCAGCTGTCTAAGCAGCAGCTGTCTACCTCTAGAAGCCATGACCTTAGCAGTATTCCAGCCAGCTGTAAGAAACAGGCAGGATATGAAAACAGAAACCCATTCCTGCCATGTGTGGGGTTACCCAATAAAAACTCATAAGGGGCACAGTTTCTTCCTATCCTTCTCATAGTGCACAACAGTCAGCAAGTTTGAGGTGCACACACGTGGTCTTTCAACTTTGTGCTGGAATTATTATCTCATTTAACAACTCTTAACAACCACAACTTCTGTGTACATTAGAGCCAGCTGCAGAATTCAGGCCAGTATTTTCTACCTGAAGTATAAATCACTTCTGCAGGCTTGATTTGATTTGTTCCACACTAAAACATAGCATCAACTAATTTTTCTTTTTAAGAATGCCTGTTTTGGGCCAAAGCACCCTCCTTTTACTGTCTCACCAAGGGAAATATCGAAGTGCTGGAAATTGGATACTATTTCTTTTATAAATGCTGAAGGAAAAACATCAACTGAATTATATACAGTACCTCTGGATCAAGGGAACAGGACCTTAATTTAAGGATCACAGATTGCTCATTTTGCATATGTATGCAAGTATGCCACTAAGTTTCACCCATCATCCTCCTACATTTAAAGAACATTAAGCCTGCAAAGTCAAGTACTAAGAGGCAAAGTAACAAAAGAATAAAATATGCCTGCTAGCTTTAATTCAGCCCACTCACATGTGTGAGCAATGCTTAATCCTAGTGAAGTGGCTGTATTTTCAAGAGAGGTGGCAAAAAACTTCAGACAATTTCAAAAGGAAAGCAGAAGACCTTTCACTCTATATAACACCATGAAAAAAACAGATTTCATTCTTCATTTTCTACTTTTGATAGAACTGTTTTCCCTTAATCCTTAAATAGATACTCAAATATTTTCACAGTTTCTGGAAAGGCTGTGATTCATATTCAGCAGTGCAAAGAATATCATGGTACAGGCTCAGGTTCAAAAAGTTCAGGCAGGTACTGAATGCTGAGAAATTAGTCTTCCTAATTTCCTGCAGTGACACCAGCATCAATAAAGCAGTCAGGGAAAGAAGTATGAGCCTTGTGGAAAAGTTTGACAGCTCCAATAAATGATGATAAGACGTTGCTTTCAGAGGTAAGTATTCCCAGTGCTTTCTTCTTTGAGACATTTTGCTGGAATGCTACTTTTGAGAAGTATAGAAAATAAAGCATTACTATTCTTCAAAAGGAGATTAAAAATTAATTCAGCTATTAAGCAATATGTACCTCCCAGGCAGAATTTACGTAAGTGACATTCTGAGCTTCAAAACAAGGAAGGATATGATAATTAATATGTAACTCTTTAAATGTATACAGTCAGAAATTAAGGACTTTGCATAAAATTCAGAAGGCAAGATCACATCTTCTGCTCCTCAATCTGTCTTTATGGATAGATAAATGAGTTTTCCCTCACTTCCAACATCTTTTACTCACTACTAAGACCACAAATTCTGTACTGGCAGATACTGTGTATTTTTAAAGACCTAATCCAATGACAATGAAATCTTGTTTGGGAGATGCAGAGGCAGTATGGTGAACATGGATGAAAACTGTGAATAAAAATAGTGCCATCAGTGGGATGTTCAATGTCACCTACACTTGAACTTCTAGATTCTGCTTAGGAACCATTTCATCACTGTGTAGCAGAAAGCATATGTAACTGAGGCATACAAATAATAGATTCATAGAATGGTTTGAGTTGTAAGGGACCCTGAAGGTCATCTGGTTACAATCCCCCTAACATGGGCTGGCAAACTTTGCATTAGAGCAGGTGGCACAAAGGCCTGTTCAACTGGCCTCGAACACTTCCAGGGATGGGGCACATACAGCTTCTCTGAGCAACCTGTGCCAGTGCATCACCACCTCACAGTAAAGAATTTCCTCCTAATAGCTAATCTAAAACTACCTTCCTTCAGCTTAAGGCTGTTCTCCCTTGATCTATGAGAACATAACCTTGTAGAGTCCCTCTCCAGCACTCTTGTTGCCTCCTTCACATACTGGAAGGCTCCTATAAAGTCTCTCTTGACCTTCTCTAGGCAAACTGCGGGAAATAATAAAAGCCTTACAGAACAAGGACCTTTTCCAACTTCGTTGAGTCCTGTTCACTTTTGTTAACCAAAAAGCACTCTGGGAAGGGTTCAGCTGCGGGTCAGATGGCCAGAGAATGGGTTGATAGTTGCCTTGTGTGTGAGACAGTGCCTGGCTGGGAAGATGTGTGGACACCACATGATCAGAGAGCTGACTGGGTAGAGGGATGAATGAACGGTGACACTGCAGTGGCAGGCAGATGGTGTGTGCTTGTTTTGGTTACATTTCAGTTTAGAGTATAAAAAGGCTGGGTTTGTTACAGTAAACAATCTTCCTCAAGAAGAGAAAGGAAGGAGGTCTGTGTGTCTTTGTTCCCCATTGCTATAGCAGACCAGCTGCAGCTCCCTCTGTCTTCTGTCACTGGAGATGTTCTCCATCCTTCTGATCGTCTTCATGGCCTCTGGACTCACTCCATCAGGTCCACATCTTTCTTATGTTGATGAACACAGAGCTGGATGCAGGGTTCCAGGTGGGGCCTCACCAGAACAGAGCAGAGGGGCAGAATCCCCTCCCTCCCCTGCTGCCCACGGGGCTCTGGATGCAGCCCAGGACAAAATTGGCCTTGCAGACTGCAAGTGCACATTTGCTGGCTAGACCACACAGCTTGGTGTCAGTGGCAAACTTGCTAAGGGTACCCTTGATCACACTGTCCATGTTGTTGACAAAGATGTTAAGCAGCAGTGGTCCCAGTATGGACCTGCATTATTTGACTAAGCAAACATGCAAAAAACTGCATTGTTCTCTAATTGTGTTTCAAAAGAAAAAGATTATAGAAAACAGCTCAATTTTAGAAGCTGAAGTAGGAAGTGAACTAAAAAATAAATTATACCTATCCTTTCTTTTTTTTACTTTGCAGTAACATCAGAGTTATGACTGGGAGCTATGGAGACTATGGAAATTAAAAAATATTATCCTGCACAGCTCACAAGAAAGGACATTGAATTACCACAGTCTTCTTTAGTATTTCTTTTTCTTCAGTGTGTGTTCAAGTCCTTTTACACAGAAAATGGCCTCTGAGCATGAAACATCAGCTATCACTTCAATGTCAGCGCTTTCTCCACAGCAGCACAATACCTTCTTTACATTTCTGCAAGGAATTGCCAGTGTGTCAGACACAGCTGCAAGAGGGTGTCAGGGCATCACTGTCTCCCTCAGGCAACAGGGAGGACAGTTCTGAGGCTTGACTCCTGCTACTCTCTGAGAGCTGCTTCTTCCCATATTAGCCTCAGTGCACACAGAAGACACCCCAGCAAAGGTGCCAAAAGGTATGGCTGGGAAATAACACACCATTTGTGAGGAAGCAGTGTGTACTCAGACAGCTTTGGTCAGTGCCCAGGTATGATGTATAAGAGCAGGGCTTGTCCTTGCAGGGTGCTAACTGCCCCACTCATCTAAGCACTTGCTGCCAGTGGCATAAATGTCAGCCAGCCTCATTATCTGGGTCTTTATACAAAACGTGCGGCACAAAAAAATGAGGAGCCATATCTCTCTCACTCCCTTTCCTTTTAACCAATTTCTGCCTTTGCCTAGGTAAGCAGACCAATTTAGGAGGACAGGTTTTCTGGTGCTATAACAAATCTTGTCTTTCAGAAAAGGTAATAACTGCTGCTACTTCTGCTGCCACCAGTAATGAAAAGAGGAGCCTGCACGGCTACTTTGTCATTATAGCACGCAAGCTTCTTGATTTCCCCTATGTTCTTCAACAGTAGAATAATGGGGAAAAATAGATGTCTTTATCAACACAGAGAAGTCATCGCTTTCCAGAATTCTGCTTCACAGATAAAGAAGAGATTTTTGTGTTTGCAGCAATATTAAAAGATGTTCTTGCAGGCATCTTTGCATTCCCATGATAGAGTCAAAAATATCTCAGCTTGCAGTTCATTCTCTAACAAGCAGCTGGCCCTACTGAACTTTGAACTTATTCTAATATGTTGTATGCAGGAAAGACATTCCTCAGCAAAGCAAGGTCAGGCTTTGGGGTTTTTTTCCATGAAACAATAAGTGTCTGGCTGACTAGGCTATTTAGTAATGGTGTTATCTTGTATGCTGTTTTCCCAAACAGATCTGGAAAAAAAGTGGCATCCTCTTATTACTATTCACTAGGAGACCTGTTTATCATAATAATTTTTTTTCTAGTGCCTTCTGAAGGGAGCTACTGCAGTTAGAGCTAGCATTCAATCAAAATATAAATCTGAGCTTCTTCAGTTTCTAAAATGCATAAAATCTAGATGAAAATTATGGACCTGGGCTCACTATGTGAAAAAAACTATTTGGTGTTTCTGATATCAGTATTAGACAAAAATTAAAGTCAGCCTGTATTTCATCAAAATATTCAGATTCAGTGATGTTTTGAGTCCTCATATAAACCTGATATTAACTTCCACATTAACAGAAAAATTAGTTCAGTTTCAAACACTCTCACAGTTCAGGTCAAGCACATCTGGCCATTGCATGCATGAGAAATTTCACCATATTTTGTGCTAAAAAGTGGCCAGGTGGGAAGCAGAGACAGAATGGATACACGGTGATGGGTAATTTCATTCTCATTATTCACTAACTCAGGGACTGTATCGCTAAATTAGAAATCACAAGGAAATTGGTTTTGGTGACCTCTACCAACAGCAGGTCTGTGTCAGTCTGTACAGGATGCATACATATGCCCTTGTCTGTTGTATGCCCCCCCTGACATTTTAGCCCTGAATATTATATATAACATAACACTGAAAACAGTGCAGGGTGCCACAGGATTTGCTCTTTCAAAGCTGATGCTGTACTTCAGGGTTTTGCAAATTTGCCTTGTACAGAATCTCTTTTTGGTATTGTCCTGCACCAGACACTATCAGTTCTGCTAAGAAGGGGACTTGCTGGCATCTCTGCAAATAAACTGGATGGATTCCTCTCATGCATTTCTATAATTTCCCTAGATTTTGCTCAATCTGTGAAGGGGGTTTGAATACTGTAATCATAAAGCCTGAGCCCTTACATGACACATATCCTTCATATTACTATGAGATCGTCACACCAAAATTACACACAAACTAAATATGCATCTCCAGGAGATGACAAAGAAAATAAACTTTAAGATGCAACTGATTTGCCAATAGGAGCACTGTAGTTTACAGAATTCAAAGGAATCTTGGTCAGGCTGCAGGTGTTTTGGACTGAACCATATAGAAAACCCATTGTTTCAAATCCAAGCCCATCTGATATTCTCTCCCTCTAGTATGGCAGCTTTTCAGATTTTCTTTCACCAAAATTAAGATATCAAATTGTTTTGCTCATGCTGGTACATTAAAATTCTTGTGCTTACACTTAGCTCCAGGTAAGTTGTGGCCAGAAGGATTAGTCCAAGGAACACTCCTAATGTGGACATTCAAACACAAACTAACACACAGGAGATTCCTCTTGACCTTCATGAAACACATTTTACAGTGAGGATGACTGAGCACAGGCACAGGTTGCCCAGGGGGGTTGTAGAGTCTCCATCCTTGGAGATACTCAAAAGCTGTCTGGACATGTTCCCGAGCAATCAGCTCTAGGTGGTCTTGCTTGAAATGACGGATTGGATCATATGACCTTCAGATGTCCCTTCCAACCTCAGCCATTCTGTGATTCTGGCGGCCTGGCTGTGATAGCACATTGATCTTGTTCACTAACAGAATGTCTTCTGTTTGACTAGTCTGACCTTGGGTCTATCTGCACATCTCAGTGGAGAAAGTCCTTGTTTTTGCCATTGTAAACCACTTCCAGCTGCAAAGACAGTGTCCCCATAAATAGATTTCTTTAAAGCATCTGCTTTACACAGCACAACTAATCAACTCTTATGAAAGAAGGTGCAGAAAAATCAAGATTAAGCAAAGATAAGGATGTAATTACTAATTTTCAGGGTGTCTTCTTATCCTGCTTCCCATCTGCTGTCAAGAAAAGAACGAGTGAGGGATGACTGCAGGGAATAAGTGTTCTTGCCAGTGAATGCTAAAGCCGCAATACAAGACTGCGCAACAGCAGAAGCTTCCTATATATGTGGTAGTTCCCTATCACTCATCTTATTGGAAGACATGACACTTTGCTTTTTTCCCCCCTTTCTAAAGAACTTGGCTGTGGTAGATGCAAAGACTAAATAAAAATTGAAAAGTATGTGAGACTCATTGTCCTTGAAGAAAGTTCATTATGTGTAACATAACATAACATAACATAACATAACATAACATAACATAACATAACATAACATAACATAACACAGGAGAGACTAACTGTTCTCAGGTACCTGGCTCTATCTTCTTCCCACTCTGCAGCAGACCAAATATAACCCTGCCTTTGGAGACAGTGGTTGGAGCTGTCATGAAGAGCCTCTCCATTCCCCAGAGGCACAGTTCTACGAATCCCAATTCCTTGTGTCCAGGTAGGACCATGGGTATGACTCTGTCCATTTCCCTGTCTTCCTCAAAGCTCACAAAGCATAGGGAGGGACTACTAGGAATGAGAGATTAACTGCTTTAGAAGGAGTCAGACCAAAGTCCTGTCCTGTCCTGTCACAGTTACCTGTGACTAACTGTCTAGGTGTTCCTTTATATATGATTTGTGTCCCTGATAACAACTAGAGGCACTTCTTAGTCCTCTATGAGGACGCAATAGGGAAAGCCAAACTTGTCCTAGGTGTCCGCACTGAGCTCTTCATTCAGTCACCTCCTTCCTTAGAGGAAGATGCAGAGGCAAGCTGTGCACTTATTTTAAATACCTTTTGCATGTATCACTGCATTCCACTGCTCCTTCTAGCAGAAATTGTCTATTAGCAACAGTAGCTTTTGTTTGCTTCACTTGAGACTTCACTCAGACAGCCTTCCTGCTCAGTACAAGGTCCAGTCCATCAGTGTCATCCCCACTCAGTTATCTGGAGCTTTGAGAAGCAGCAGGCTACTTTAAAGATGGGAGACAGGCTAGCATAGCAATCAGTCAGGACTGAGCTTTGGAGCTTCCAGGAAAACGTCTGGACAGTGACACTTCATCGGCTGCAGAAAAGCTATTAATCCAACTTTGACCTTATGGAAGGAGCAGTGAGTAGGCAGTAACACTCATGTTACTATCCAAAGAGGTATGGGAGGGAAAATATATTTTAAATCATAGTCACCTACCTCTCATGTGATTATTTGGAGTAAAGCAAGGCTCCTTTCCTCTTAGGGTCCTACTGAACATGGGAAACAACAGTCTTTGCTATCACAGGGCTGCTTGTATGAGAACTTCTTTTTCACTTTGCACTTGAGAAGCAGCAGGCAGAAATTATCTCCACTCTTTATTGCCAGTTTAATTTCTCTTGTCTACTGAAGACTTCTGTGGCAGAAAAATGCTGAGACTACAGGAGGTGCAGAAAAAACAGCCCTAGCAGGTGAAGAACCTGTGAATTTATCTGGTGTGTTTCCTAGTTTGGTCACAAGTTCTCAAACTCTGTGTTGGAAACATCCTGTCAGACTGACAGACTGAGAAGGTGCAGACAAAACAGATCCCTTTTGATCTTGAGTCTTTCACCCAAATGAACCAAAATTACTTCAAAAACTCCTTGCTTCCCTCTTGGGGTGGCTTTTCCTGAATATTGGAATGATTGGTTTACTGCAACTAATACATACAGACAGTGAATTTCTTGTAAATATTTCCTGGAAACAGACAGAGAGTACAAATAAATTTGCATAGATATATTTGACTTTGCAGATTGATCAAAACTGATTTTCAGGGGCTG
>JAWWMU010000121.1:30056644-30070655 GCA_035048155.1 Cinnycerthia olivascens
GTGCAGGATCAAGCACTTGCCTCTGTTGAATTTCCCAACTCTCCAGCCTGCCCAGGTCTCACTGAATGGCAGCACAGTCCTCTGGGGTATTGGTCACTCCTCCCAGCTTTGTGCTGTCAAGGAACTCGCTGAGGGTGCACTCTGTCCATGCCTCCAGGTCATTGATGAATAAGTTGAACAGAGCTGACCCCTGAGAAACCCCACCAGTTACAGGGCTCCAGCTAAATTGGTCACAGCTCTCTGAGCTCTGTCATTCAGCCAGTACCCAGTTCACCTCACTGTCCTCTTAGTTAACACACCCTTCCTGAGCTACCTATGAAGACATAGGGGAAACAGCACCAAAAGTCTTGCTGAAGTCAAGATGTCCTCACTTCTCCCCTGTCCATGCAAACCATATTTAGTTTTGACAAAGCCTTCATTCGGAGACTTTTTCCCAGTTTGAAACCAAATTAGAAAAAACTCATGAGGAACATATGGAATTGTTTGATAGCTAGTTTTGTATTGCACATTTCTATTCCTGTCCAGCTCTGTTCTGCTGCAAAGGATTTCTCATGCCTTGATCTGTATAGATATTTAGGTCACAAGCTCTGTCCTGCTTTTGCTATTCACTGTTACGAAATATTTCTCTTTCCTGGAGAAAATTACATTCAGAGGGTGCCTCAATACCGACTTTAGTGAAATTAATGTATCAACATGTTGTTGTTGTTGCTGTTTTTTGTTTGCTTGTTTGTTGTTGTTTGGTGGTTGTTGTTATTATGATTGATGATTTCTAATTCTTACAATTATAATTAGTAAGAGTAAATAATTTCTACTAACAGCTGCTTACCAAGTTGGTTCACTTTGGATTTTCATGGAAGGGAGATCTTAACCCACGCCTAGTCCTTGATTACAAATTTTCACTCCGGACTGTAGCACAATAAGCCACCATTTGCAAGGCAGAAATTTCTTGGCTAGCAAGTGAGAAGCTGGGCTAGAAGGATGTGCTATACTTGTGAAAGGAATACACAGCATGTTCACGTGAGAGTAACCAAAACCTCATGAGTTCAAAATGAATTAGTGCATGGGAAGTTGTTGATTCCTGCCCTCAAACTACAGTTAACTAAGAGCTTCCACAATCCCAAATTGTGGAAATCCCAGAGCAAAAAACATGCTCATGGTACCTATGTCTGCTGGGCAATGTTAGGAAAAGAGCTATATGTCTGCATCAGCTATACAGTCTGAAATGTGAAAGCAGGCATTTGCAAACCCCACTGCTTTATATGTTCCTCATAAGAGGAAAGGAAAAAAATACACGACCGTTTCAAACAGCTTAATATTTTTAGACAATCAAGTTTTTCTTTAAAGGTTCAGTTGGAATTCTGTACGTTACAGCAGCTTTTTTCTGACACTTCTGTTAAAATCCAAAGACAGCTCCTATCCAAGAATAATTTCAGCTTCTGAGTTACAGGCATTTTCTCTACACAGTAGAGCAATGAATCAAAGTATTTAAATTCAGACTGCAGTAATATTTCACAGTCCTGCCAGAGACAGAAACACAGTAGCCAAACTGTAAACAGCTCTGTTTCCTTGCAGTCCTGTTAAATGTCATGAAATACCTACATCTCTCTTTAGCATTAGATCCCATAGAACAAACCACAGATGCAAACCTAAGTTAAGCATAAGCATTTCCAGGACCAAAATTTGGTGATTCAACTTCAAAAGCACATGTATTTTAGGTGAGCTGTTGAGCATCATGGAGCAGCAATTCTTTGAAGGTATATTTCCTTCAAAGGAAAATAAAGATCAATTTTGTTTTTCCTTTTTTTCTCCCCTTTTGAAATTTACAAAGCAAAGAAGATATAGCAACACTAGACTAACTAGATTTGGAAATTTAGGCCAGGAAAATCAATTGGACAGCATACCTGCTTTCTGAACTGCACATTATTATTATTATTATTAATATTAATATTAGTAGTAGTAGTAATAATAATAATAATATATTAGTAGTAGTATTATGTTAATTACTCTAGGCAAGTAGCCAAATGGAGATCTTTACAAATTAATTTTCAAATATACTCAAGAGCACAGATAGCTCATGGAATATTTTTATCCTGGAAATGAAAACTATAACTGATTAATTTTACTTCACTGTAACACAAGTTACAGAAAAAAATATGCTAGAAAACTTTGGCTGACAAACTTAAATACACGGGTTTTTTTGAGAAGAAAATGTTTTTTATATCACCTACCTGAAGTTTTGCTACTGCTCACAGGAAGGACTACCTCCGTGTGCCTTATCCATGGATAGAAAAAAATCTCTGTGTAACAGAATAATGGCTTGATTAAACTCTGCTTACCTGCAGCTAAGTAGTTATGTCTTCCCACAAGCAGTCTTCAATCTCTGACTTGATATCTGCATGGAAAATAACAATATTATTCTTCCTCTCATCTGTGTTTTCAGAAGAGCATAGCCTATTACCACTTTTGATGGTATTCATCCCTGCAGCATCTGCAGTGACTTCCCTGCTCCAGTCTCAGGCAGTACCAGGTTGTGTCATATGTTTATTTATGAAGTTCTCCAGATGTTTGCAGTGTCATGAGCACCATGCCAATTTGAGTTCTGCACTACAGGCCAGCCAGAAATTATGTAGGTTTTGCCCACTCTTCAGTGTTTAATCAGTTGCATTATCAGTCACAGACACATCATTATGACTCAAAAGTGTCTCCCACTCAGAACCAAAACCAAACCCTCCTTTAGAAGAAACCCAGGAAAACAAACATGGTCTAAACAAATCTGAACAAGTATCTCTCTGCATGTATTAGGGAAATCCATGAAGAAAAGGTATGTCATGCTTCCATGTGAAAGCTGAGCAAAACATCTTCTAGCAAAACCTCCACCATGGATCCACAGCATATGTTAGGAATCCTTTTCATCACAACAAAACAGGCTGATTTAGTAGGTAATGTTTTCAGCTGACATTTTTCCCGCTCAAGATGTAAAAAAAGCTTCATTATTTTGCTACATTGGCTGTCAACATCAGAACATTTTCTCATTTTTGTTTTGAATTCTCCTGAAATTTTAAATGTTTTTCACTAGATAAAGAGCAGGTCCTTTTAAAATAGCCTGGTATTTATCATTCTCTAAACAAGCCTTCTTATGGAATTTTGCAGTACTATTGTGAGAATGACCTAAAAGCTTGACAGGTCAGTATCATTAGTTTATGTGGATCAGCTTAAATTGTATTTCCCCATTGCCATTGCTGGTCCAGTAACATTCATGGGAGAAGATACTTTGTAGCAGACTCTATTCAGGCTGACCAGCACTGTGGCTGCATTCAAACATCTAAAAAAAAGGCATCAACATTAAACTAAGAGTGAAGGCTCTGGGCTTCCTGTGACATGATTAGAGGACCACCTTTCTTTTGTGGATTTTCTCAAGTCCCTTGGAACCCCATGGACAGAGCACAGTACAAAAGCACCCCAGGCAGATATCTAGCCATGCCACTTTCATCATGATCCTATGCTCACATGGCTCTGCTGTTTGGAGAACTATAGGGCTGTGAATTAGTGCATCTGTATTGTTTATCCACCTTGAAGAAATGACAAGATGGAAAAGCAGAGTCTTGGTGTACTCTGCCTTGTACGTCTCTGCCAAGGGATCACCCCTCATGTCAAGAAGTATGGAATAGGTTAAGTGATCACATTTTCATCCTCAAATACACTTTGTAGGAGTTGGGATCATAAAATTACAAAACTATTTGGATCAGAAGGGACATTAAAGTTCCAACATCCCTTCCAGGGTCAGGTACAGCTTCCACTAGATCAAGCTGCTCAGTTTTTATTCCATCCTGTGGCAAAATGGTTTGACCAAAACACAGACTAACCTGTCACGAAGAGCGGAATATCTAGCATCAGATAGAAACAGGTGGGTGGAAAGGAGTGCTTTTTTTGGAGAGTGTAAGACAACAGAGCTCTTGAATGTAAGAGGAGAGGTAGGGAAGAAATGCTGATTGACATAATGAAGGAAAACACTTTTGCCATCAAGAACTCTACAAATGGAGGAAACAGCTTGGACCTAGATTCAACATGACCGGGACAGGAGATACAACAGTACTTTTGCTTAATACCTTTAAAAGTTTGATTTAATCTTATTTTCTCATTATTTCCTGCTCATGATCCTACTACCAGTTAGGTACACCCCTGACCCAGTAAAATAGTATTGCTGTTGCAGAGATATTTAAGAAACATGTCATTCTTTCTCTTCGTGTTCAGACTGATTGTTAAATTTGCCTCTAAACAAAATGTACCCTACAGTCTTGGCCAGGACATTTGGTTTGTTTAGTAAAATATAATCAGAGTCTTTTCACTCTGTTTAATTGTGGATAAACTGCATTATCTCTGCAAAAATCCCAGTGCATGCTAGGAGCTAGGACTTGTTCCCCTCCCTGTGGACAGTGATGGACACTGCACCTATTATTTTCACAGGGCAGAAATGTGTTTTGTGGTGAATAACACACAAAAAAAGAATCCCATCTGTTCATTTTTTAAAATCCATCACTCTATTAATAGCGCTAAAGGAAACATTTTCTTGTGGTTACAAAAAGAGCTTTGAAACTTTACAGGGAACACAAAATAGCTCCATTTCATTTTCCACAAAACAGAAAGCATTTCAAATTCTAAGTTCACTGGGAATGTCAGTCACCACTTTTCTGCTCTTTGAGTCTGCGTGCATTGATGTGGACAGCAGTATCTCCCTGTTAGTCTCCTCTTCGTCTCCTTGTGTGCCAAGGGTTCACTGGAGCCAGAAAGCAGGGTTCAAGAATGCAACCCGGTCCTTTGGTGCCAGTGTGGCTCTGAAAATACAAAAGAAGACCCTGATACAAAAGTCCTAATCTGTGCAGCATATGTATTGCCAAGGAAACAGTCAAGTCCCATGGGAATAGAACAGAGTCTGGCCTAATTTATGTCAATCTGTGCATGAATGCTTTGCTCCAAGAATAACGAGAGCAAGACATCAAATCTTTCCAGCAGTTGCACCAATTCCCTGCAATAATCTGAAGA
Organism: Cinnycerthia olivascens; assembly: GCA_035048155.1. Lineage (NCBI taxonomy): Eukaryota > Metazoa > Chordata > Aves > Passeriformes > Certhiidae > Cinnycerthia > Cinnycerthia olivascens. Next base: position 30,061,685 of record JAWWMU010000121.1, read on the forward strand.
TCTGAATGCTGTGGTTACAACATAAGAGGCCAACAGCAAACTACCAGACCCACCCTCTATTAAGAAACAGGCTCTCTTGACAACTACACATGTCTCTGGGGCAAGATAAAGAGAGGCAGCACTTTTAATTCACCAGGTCAACTATCCCCTTGGAAACATAAGGACCCACTACTATCACAGATAGAAGACTCACCCTGCAAATGCAAGATGAAGACATACATTGGTGCTCTCCGCTGCTGCAGAGATGAAGTGTATGAGCTCAAGCCCATGAAAATCCTTATCACCACTGGGAGAAGCAGCCACATCTCATGCTGCAGCCCACTGCAATTCAGCAGAGTTTCCTTGCACTACGTGAGGGACACACGCGGGTTTGCAATAGCTCAAGTCTGACAGTTTTTAAGTATGTTTTTTCAAGGATACATTTCAACTGATATGTTCTTAGGCCTGGCTGACTCTTTTGTCGCATAAATGTTTATGCCAGAAGAGTGGGAACTGGAGTATTAGGATGGGAGTTTCCCTTTGAACACCAGTGTAGGCACACAAAATTTTAAAGTGACAGAAAACCATAGGAGTTCTTTTAAAGGGAAAGCAACACACAGGAAAGAAGACATCTTCTTAATATATATAACCTTGAAAATCAGACCATGTCCCTGAGGTTCCTAAATGTAAGTTCTTTGGAAAACCACTTCCCTTTTCTTTTCCATTTTCTTCCCTCTAGTAAGCCTAACAACAGAACAAAGCAAGATCAAAGCTGAGTCCTTGGCAGTTGGGCAATATTACAAGAGAACACAAAATTTAGTAATACAAATTACAGCCTTGTCTCTATGACTGTGATCCTTGTTTGTGGCTTAAGAATCTGGGTGCTAGATTTCTGAGGGTTTTAAAGACAAACAATGAAGTGCAGCAAAGGAGCAAACGTGCAATGAGGAGAAGCTGTTATGAGTGAATCTTACTAGATGAATTAGCATAATTAAGAAAATGTATCCCTACCCCTCCTCAAAATGCATTTGTATAACTATACACTTATTCTGTACTGCTGCTTGTCAAAAAATGTCAGGATAAGGCAGCTGGGATGGGCCTGCCTAAGGGAAAGAAATTTTACTGTAAAACTTTCTTTCTTCTTTGGGTAATTGCAGTCTGGCTCTTTCCTATAACATGCTAACATGACTTTGCAAGCTCATTCCCCCAAATCCTTAAGCAAAAATTTGAGTTTATTATTCCAAGTTTCCTTACTCAACAGTGCATGTGAGCAGTTGTTGCTGACAATGAGGCCCACGTGGGCTCTCAGAGAAAAGTTCATGGGGTGCTTTTTGGACAGAGATGAATTAATGGACTGAGACTCCAAAGGTGAGTACAGATAAAATAATCCTTGCATTTAGCAAAGTCCTTCTTTTTTATTTTATCAAATTCTCACTGCCAGTTTTCTCTTTGGATCCCATCCATATTTTAGGTGCAGGAGAAAGTGACCACATGTACTCATTGAGATTCTCATTCTTCAAGTCCCCCCAGACCTCAGCTTCACTCTTTGCTGGTACCCACCTAGTTCAGCCTTTTGAGAAAGCTTTACCTATGTATCAATGAATCCCAGAGCAGACCTCTGCAGTTCCCTGGCCCATCAGAATCAAATAGCTCCCAATCCACTAAAGGTAACATGTTCTGTTATCTTTCGTTTCTTGATAGAAGAAGTATTTGATACAGTCAGAAAAAACTAAAAAGTGACAAAAAGCTCTGTCTTCTAGAATATAGAGAAAATAGAGTTTATCCGTAAATGCATCTGTGAACCATTCTTCACTTTTCCTTCCTGGCACACATTTTGTGTAAAACCTACAGGTCTGTGCTTTGTCACATGGATATAAGCACTCTGGACTTTACAGGTTTTGTGTGGGTTATTTTCTGGACTTCACAGTGTAAGTATTGTGTTTAATGCACGGCCCCTAGACTCTTCATAGCAAGTGGAAAATACCAGGTCTTCATCTATCTTAAAATATTTCCAAACCCTGAGAGCACACAGCTTGAGATCCTCAGTCTTGTATGAAGACTCGACATATCAACTGCTGATGACAGAAATATGCAAATCAATGACACCATTACAAATATATTTTCGTTTTGTCAGTTTACTAAGTCCAGAGGGCTTTCTTGAACCAGTCTGAAGACTGGCTCAACTCAGGGGAAGTTCTTTGTTATTTTCATGAGATTTTTTTTCCCCCACGAGGAAACAGACATGTCCAAAGGTTGTCCTTCTCATTTTCAATATTTTTTGATCCATTCAGCTGAGTTATCCTGAGCTACCCTTGTGTACATGTGGGGGGAAATAATTACGTTTCCAGTACCTTCAGTTGCCAACGTTTGTTTAGATTTTAATTCTGCTATGAGAAGTTGATTTTGTTTGCATGCTACCAGACTTGAGATCAAAACCCACTTTTACAAGGATTTCCTCCCCAATGCTCATTTCTTTTTCTTGAACAAAACAATTCAAAGACTTGAATATAGAGCACATAAGAGTGAAACTGGATCACACCAATGACCCATGTGGTCCTGATTCCCATCAATGTACAAAACCACATCTTTTAGAATCCCTGTAAGCTCAGGACAGAACTGCAATTATACTACTCTAGAATACTATCACAGTTAAGTTTTGTAGCTCTGGAAACATCATAAGCAACAAGTGTTTCTCTATGAATTAAGCACACTCCAGGTGGAACAGGGCAAATTGTTTTCCATGAATTTGTCCTGTCTCCTTCTGAATTCAGGCAAAATAAAGCCTGTAAAATTTTTGAATGAAGGAGGCCCACAGCTGTGCTACCCCCTGGTCTAATCTGGGGTTCCCTAATTCTTTTAGTGTGAGAAACATTAATTTCCTTATTTACTTTCTCTGTTCCTCTCAGGACAGACCTCAATTGTGGGTCAGCCATGTCTCTGCTTAAACAATTCTGCTTTGTTCCACACCATCAAAATCCCAGTGCTATTCACATACAAAGGACCACAGGGCCCTAATACCAGTTGGAGATTGATTCTAAAAGCTACATAGCACAAATACTAGAGATGGAAAAGTTGACAAGAATCAAATGGAAATCTGACAAAATAAAATCTAACATTGTCCAAAAAATAATATTACAAGTAACTGAAGGAAGTGAAAAAATATGAAGAGCATAAATTTCTACAACCTTCCCTTCAACGCAAGGCAGAGATCATAAAGTTTGCATTTGCATTTCAAAATATTTACTTTCAGAAAAATGCCTGGGGGTGGCTGCAGATCAGAAGAGAAATTAATTATTTCTATTTTACCAAAAACTCTGGTCATTGCAACAAAAAGTTACCTATGTACAGCTAAGCTTCAATAGAAAAGTTGACACTGTTCTAGGTTGAATGCAGCAGCCTTAAGTGTCCCACTTTTCCCTCTGGCATACTATGTGGGATTTAAAGCACCTTGGAAACAGCAAAAAGTGAATCTCATTAATCATAAAATCCTCTTATGACTGGACTGACAGCTACTGTGAGAAATGTCAGCTTCACGCGACACAGGCACAGAGAAGAAGCTTGTAATGGAAAATCTGCGTCATCTGTAACTAGAGTATATCATGAATTAGTGGCAATAATTGGCCTTACAGGCAGAGAATAATGTCATCATTATTCTTACTTCTTGTCACTTTAAATCTTGGTATTAGATGATGGTTCTAAGATGTTCTCAGCTAAAAATTTCTGGCTTTACTCCACGTGAACACATTATTCCCTGTCTATTTGAAGAGGAAACTGCAAATAGTCCTCTCAATAGTCCTCCTGCAATAGAGGTCCTCTGTATAGGAGCTCTATCTGGAGTGCAATTTCACTGTGAGAAACTGGCATGCTCTAACTATGGCTAAGCATACTATGAAGTCATCATGAAACTCTGTGCACTATGAGATTTTGGTTTTTAAAAGGATGACAACCTTAATTTTCCAGTTAGATTTTTACGTACTGAGAATAGGCCTTATTACCTGGAAGAACAGAAAATCTGTTACCCAATTGTACAAAATTTTCTTTGTGCAAGACCAACATTTCAAACAACTCAAATTTTTAGCATGAAAAAATGAAAAGTGAAGAAGTATTTCAATTAAACTTTGCTAGCATTTCCAGTATTTCTACTGTGTGAAGTCTTCTACATCTGTGGCACCTGAGTTTCTCCAAATTCTGTAAGCTCATGTTATACGTATGTTACAAGTTCTTAAAGGGAAGCAGTTAGCCACTGGAATAGGGATGACATGACATGACAGGATGTAGTGTTTCTATTAGTAGTTTTTTTTTCATTTCATTAGAACATACACAAGTGATACAGGAACTATTGAGTGAACTCACTGTTTACAGGCCTGTTTGCACCAGCACTCCTATTATCTGAGCATATATCTCTTCTTGCCTAGGAGCTTAATTTCTAATTTGATGCAGCAAAGACCTCAGCACAGGTATGAAACACCAGGTACTTTTGACAGATGTACACAGCAAATGTCAGGACCTCTAGAGTAAACGTAACTCACTTCTGCAGAAAATGGCTTAAATTCCTGATATTAACCAAGAATTTGGCCACAGAAACCAATAAAATACTGGACTTCAAGCTGATATCATCCTCCCTTTAAAATGAAATTTTTTAAACTCTCTTGGTATGCCTCTACCTCTCAGATTAGTGTATTTTTTCCTTTGGTGTATCCCCTCATTAAACTGGGCCTGAACAAATTATCCAAATACAATTGTTCACCCTTAGAAGAGTCAGATCCACAGATACAGCCAGGACACATCTAAATTTGTCTGCAAAAAGAAATTGATGGGAATTTACAATGTAATCTGACCAGGACAATGGAAAATTAATTTAGAATAAATTTAGGTGATCAGGACTAAGGTTTGACTTACCAAATATTTGCTGTGATGCTTGGATAAATTTTTTTGTCCAGTGCATGCAAACTTTTTTATCTCTCACCTTCTGTTGTTTGGCCTGGCCCAAATCACTTCAGTTCTGGGTTGCTAGTGGCTTTTTTTCTTTAACCATTTCTTGCCCTGTCAGTTTTCAGTTTTGGAAATAGATGTCATGTCTTAGTAAGAGGACTATGACTGTCATCTTAGAATCTAAAGCCAGTGAACTCAATCATCATGGTTTTCCTGGAATTGCCAGGTACAGAGGAGATAGATAATTCCTTGAACCACCTGCAGGAAATCTGCAGTGTGAATTTTCAAACCAAGATGATGAGAAACATATTAACACTCTCTAGTCTCATCAGACTAGTGATAATAAATTAAGATAATAGAGAAAACTATCTTCCACCCTCATCTGTTAGCGTCATTCTTTTTTATTCTGACAGGAAATAATACCTATTTTTGTCAAATAAACTATAACTTGACAATCTACGCTTAGTTCAGACAAAGTTTTCCAATGTTCTGAACAAGGCCAAACAGGACCTATTTTCAAATGGAGTGATCTTCTTTCAGTAGTGAAGTAGCTGAAATCCAAGCAAGCCTGTACATAAATTACTGAGGATGTGATGTAGAAGTGGATGAGGGAATTTAATAACAGTCAGAGTCACAGTTATCAAAGAATAAGTTCCTTTAAGATCTAATTATATTCCATGAATAATAGGGAATCAAAAGTCCGATTGTGTAACTTCCTTGCTTTTTCACTTTAATGGTTTTCCTCATTGAAAAAAAGGACTCCCAATCTTATGAAATGTAATCAACCACAAGGAAAATATGGGTTTTTTTTCAAATTCCAGAGAGTTGCCACTTCAGAGAAAAAGAAAAGGACTTCTGTCTAGCACTGTAATGAATTTCATTAAAACGAAAGCAAGATAGAGCTGCACAGCACTGTGCTAGAGACCTCTTCTCCGGGACGGGCTCTGGCCTAGCCAAAACCAAATGAAGTTAATAGGTTGTTGCTGGAAGAAAGAGAAAATGTCACTAGCCAGGCAAGCTTGTTAAAGCAAGCTAAAGAGGAGAGAGTGGCAGGACAGGCAGCACATTGGTACTTTCAGTCTGCTCTACCATGGGACTTCTCCTAAGCACTTTACAAAACAGTGGCTCAAACCCACAGTGCATCTTCCTGTATCGATGATTGGTGTGTACCCCTGAAAAGAGATTAAAAGGTATTAATAAAGTAATTTTTTTTTGTGTTTCCTTTTGTCTGAACAGTGTCTACAGTGCGTCAGACACTATCTAAATTAGGCCTGCAAACATATAATATTTCTTTCACTCTGGGAGAACTTGTGGTATGATAAGAAGGTGAAAGTTGGGGCACTCGGTTACTGTAGGCTCCTTTGGAAGCCAAGATTGTCAAATCTGAATTCCTGAGATAGCATTACTGTCTATATAGTGAAAAGAAGAGCAATTTGTCCCATTTCTGAAAGTCTTGCCATTTCAGATTGCATAACTGCAAAATGGAAAAAATCTATTTCCCAGATGAAAAGGCATTCTTCAAATTCCTTACTGAATGCATTTTCCTTAATGAAAGAGTATTTTACAGCCAAAGTATAAACATAATTTCAAACAGGAGACAAAGTTGGAAGGTTTGCTCCCTGAAAGTATAGCCTATAATGTAAGGAACCAAGAAAATGCTAAAAGCCAGTCTGCCTCAGCATCTTAAGGAAACAGTCCACCGGAAGAAAAATTAGTCTTCAGCATCTAGGGTGTGACATGAGGAAGCTAAAATACAGACTCACAACATGAGTTAAATGTAGCCATGGACAGAGGGATAATGCCAGTTCAACATCAGAGGATTTTCCCTCTATAAGCTTTTGACTGTTTTTCTTACCTGGAAATGTTCCAACTAGGGTGACAGGTAGCATAAGTAAAAGAGGTGCCTTTTATAATGGTTGCCTTCACATTATACTACTTGGCTGGTGATTTTGTAGAAGGCTGAGGACATTCTGCTATAATGCCCTTGTCAGAAAAGCTATGGGAAACCCAATCACGGACATCACAGGGGTTTGTGGAAAAAAAGAGCTCTTTGAAAGAACATTTGTGAAAGAACATGCACATTACTGTCACTGAAAATAGACTACCTTTCTCTTCACCTTCATCTGTGGGCTCCCATCTCTTTGTAGAGCTAAATATAAGCTAGCTGGCTTTGCTTTTGCACACCTCTTGAAGCCTGCTCATGCCCTAATGTTTACCCCATGAAGTACCTTGGAGCTGTGGCAGCTTCTCAGGACCATTAAAAATTTCATTGCAGCAGTATTTCTAAAGATTTTTAAGACTGAGACTAGTCAGATGAGGACATTCACCCCATCTGAAATCATTAACATCTTCATAAGTACCACACTGTTTTCTGAACTCCCTTTTGCTGATGTTCTCCCCAACTTGAGCTGCAGGGATAACACAGCAATATTTGCCACACTAATGAAGTTGTCCCTTTGCTTTGTGTTATCTGGCTTTTCTGTCTCTCTCCTGTGCTTAACACTCAAACAGGATGTCATAAAGATGCTTTATTTTGGACTGCCCATAGACAACCACAAATCAACAACATAGGCAAGGTCCTTAAGCACAATATACAGTAACTTTATAAAAGCAGGCCTGAGTTTCAAATATGGTTGGAGGTAGGTCTGATTCTCTTCAATCCTGGGATCGAATGGGATGTGGAAATGTGAGAAAGGGGTCTTGTACATCACAAAAAGTAGGGAGAATATTCTGCAGGCTATGGGCTTCCATTGGTTTTGAAGTTCTGTTTGTGATCAATGTGGAGACAGCCCCAGGTGGGGATTGATGGTGAGGCAAAACAACCATTTTGCTCTGGATGTACGAGCTCTGAGAACCAAATAGCCACAAAGGGAGACACCATCCCTTAAGTCAGGCTGCAAGTAGATGGAGCATGGCCAGCAAGTCAGAGAGGGCTGTAGCAAAGTATCACAAATCTCCAAGACCCATGGAAAGTTCATATGACCAGGAATAAGGAGGCCAAATCTATGAGTTGCATGTGTTTTGTAACATGGATGAGGGTGGAGAGAAGACACTGATGGTGACCAAGCCTCTCTGCTGTTGAAAGTCAGGCAAGGCAGACTTCACCCAGGCATTCAACCCTGACCACACTGGATTTTTAAATGTCATTTTAACTGTCTTTTCCACTCTGGAGACAAAAGGACAAGGAAGAATTAGATGCATGTGGCACACATGGGTGATTTGAAGTCCCTTGAGAAGAGCTGAAACACACAAATTAAATTTTTGTAATTTGGACAAAACATTCAACAGGCTAACATTGTCTCTTAGTCTGTGGAATGCAATCAAGATCTTCACAGTTCTCGTAAAAGACAATTGTAGACAGGTAATACAAGCTCAGAATTGTTTTGGTTTGTGGGTTGGCTTGCATTCATTTGCTTTTTTTCTGTTTCTTGTTTTGTATGTGCATGGATTGCCTGACCTACTCTGCTGAGTCAGACATAGTCTTACATCTGTGGTAAAGATTGCCCATAGAAAATGTTCTAATGAACCTTTCTCATAGTATGAGGTTAAACTGCGGGCTCCACTGCCTTCTGAAAAGCTCCTTCAAACTATTGTGGCTTTTTTCCAATTTCTGGCTTTTCTCCAGAAGCATGATTTAGTTTTGATTTTTAAGACTTCTGACTTCCTCACAAAGGCATGCTCTGATATCAAAAAGTATAAAAACTGTAATAATTGCCAGCAATGAATGGAAGTGTTTGAATTAGCACAGAAAGTCAAATTGGCATTTTTAACATATAAGCCAGTCTGCAGTCAGGGGCATACTTTCTGCTTTGTCTTCCTTAATTTTGATAGAGAAGGTTATACCTGAGGGTATAATTAATATAGTTCTACAACTGCAATCAGAGTTCCTGCTGCAGTTAGAGAACACTTGGGTTTTTATTAGCAATAACACAAAAGCAGAACAACAAAAAGAGACAGAGATTTCAGTTATAGAAAATATTGATGACTATGCAAAGTCTGCGTTTAAAATATCAAAGATACATATTTATGAATAATTCTGAGAATTTATTTTCATGCAACT
>JAWWMU010000121.1:30234681-30245755 GCA_035048155.1 Cinnycerthia olivascens
CTTCTTACATAACTCTTTCTTTTAATAGGCTTTATCACCTCCCCTTTTACCTAAAAAGAAATTATTAACATTTTTGCAATGCTTGCTTCTCTTTCAGTAAGTACACAAAGGAAAGAACCTGTGGATGTGCTGGGAGCAAAATCTCATCCCAGCAGAAGTAACGTTCTAAACTCCCACTGGCCTCAAGAGAGGAAACAGTGTGCCTAGAGATGCACACATCTTTAACATCCAGATCACAAACTGCATTTGGACAACTCATTTGTGTACACAAAGTGTTCCTGCTCCTAAACTTGCTGCCAATAAATTCAGGTAGGAACTGGAGCTGAAAAAAGTTCATTTGTAACCAATAACTAATTCCTTCAGAGACAGGTCCCAAAGATAGGATAATACCAGACAGACTTTTATCAACACATCAGCATTGCCTAATAAACCTTCATAATGAAAATTTGCACTCTTCTTATGAATGGCAGGTTTGGATGGCTCATTTCTCTCCTGCCATCACCCTGGAAATTATTTTCTGTAGAAAATTTGAAGTGCTAAAAGAGGCAAAACTACACTCTGACAGTATACGGAACTAAACAGAGATTGAGGGAAAATCAGCAGGCACACAGAATGCTCACCCACTACTTTTACCTTTCCAGACGAGGGACTTCTGTAACATCTCCTTTGAAGAGTGTTTCACTTGCATCCCTTAAGCCATTGGCGATGCCTTCACCACATCCCTTCACCTCCCTGTCAGAGACATCTGTCTGCCCCAAGGCTGATGTTCTATCCAGAAACTGTCCACCCTCCTTCATGCGCTGCTGGATCATGGGAGTGAGTGGCATCTCAAAGCTGAAGTAGCTATCGGGCTCCGAGTACAATGTCTCCAGCGATTCTGCACTGTAGTACAAAGATGCATTGTCTAGGATGTTTTCAAACTGTGAGCTGTACAGATCAGTGGAGATGTCAGAGTCCCTCTGCCCAAGGAAATCTTCGTATCCTCCTGTGGCTGCTTCCCCCTCCACCACCATCCTGAAAATTAACCAGAAACAGTTCATTTCAGCTTGGGAGCAAGGTTTAGGCTTTGGGCAAGTCTTCTCACCGTCCACCTTTTTGAGCAGAAATATCAATGCAGCTTTATGCAAGAGAAGGGACTGCAGGTAAAATGCTAGTTTCTCTCTTTATGATTGGCATAATCTTCTTCTTCAGGACATTGAAAGAAACAATTTTCTGGGTTAAAGAAGAGGATTGGGAGACAGCCTAATATTGCCTAACAGATAACATCAGCTGCTTACAGGCAACGGAGAAAAGCACAATGTATAAGATCTATCCTAGCACCAGTGCCCTGCCAAAGGGTGAACATGTTGGAGATGTGTATCCAGGTGGAGCCTCTGCCTCTGAAGGTTAATTTGCTACCTCTGCAGTCCTAGGACTAGGGTCAAAAAGCTGAAGGAAATCCCTCCAAAATGCAAAGAGAAGCACATGCAATTAAAAATATGTAGCCTGTGAAACCAGATTTGAAGGGAGAAGACTCATCCTGCTTGCTGACACAAGGAAAGGTATACTACCCTCCTGAAGAGTTCTCTTCTCTGCTGTACGAAATACTGTGGGGCTCCTCAGCATGCCAGCGGTTAGGGTAGCCAGCCCAAGTAATCCCATGCACTAGCCAAAGCAAGACTCCACAGATCCAGAGGAGCAGAGGCAGGAGATCCTCCCTTGTAGAGATCTTGTCTCAGCAGCAAACACCTCTCCAAAGTGGGCATGGTTTGCTCAGAGCATACCAGTGGAACCCTTTGTTTTGTCAGAGATGTGCATCAGGAAAGAAACACAAGCAAGTCAGGATGCAAAGCAGCACACCATTCTTGCAATATGTACTGCTAAAATGATATAAAACTGCTAAAATTATATAAAAGATAGATAGATAGATAGATAGATAGATAGATAGATAGATAGATCGATCTAGAAAGCACATATTGTAGCATTTATCCTTCTATGATCTACATGGCCCTGGAAAAAATGTCTTTATTAATCTTTCAGAGGTTCTCACACTGCTCTTGCACAAACTCTTAATGAAAACAGAAAATCTGTTCAGGTGCATATGGCCAGGTCTGCATGCCAACTGTATTTAATTACATGACATGTCCAGATCCCAACTACACCTGCTACAGATGCTTCATCATATGGACATCACTGTTCTAACAGCAAGACTTCTGATCTTTATGTTTCAAAACTGAGATGGACTGCAAACTTCAATAAGATGATGTGGAGTGGCTTCAATACCAACTTCAGGCACTAGCCAACCACCAGCAATGAACCACTACTGTAAACACCACAGCACAGGCAGCAGACAAATATTAGTTGCTTCTGATTAGCTCCTAAACGGGTAAGCACAAGCCATGGGCCTAGACAAGAGAACCCCTGCCTGACTCCTGCTCCCCCACTTAGCACCAGCTCACCTGCCATGGCCTCTTGCAAGCACAGCCATCTCTTCCTCACCACAGTTCTTCCTGTCCTTCACAGGAACTTCATCCTTCCTGCTTTCATCGAGCAGTGCTACTGGACTGGCTCCAGAGACCGCAGGTCCCAGCCTTGGGTCTTCAGAGACCTCACTCCACGCACTGTCTGGCAAGGAAAGCAAGCCTGGGGAGACCATTGGTAACACAGAGTGGCTGGATGTTTTGGGGAATGCCTTCCTCTCCACAGACACAGAGTCTAGCAGTGAGTGCTTCTTTCTTCTCTGCTCCTCAGCTTTCTGCAGCCATAAGATCTCCACACCTTGAAATTCTACATGTTTACTCACAGCTGCCTCTTTAGCAAGCCTTCTCTCAGGACCTGTTTGCATTTTGCCTTGACTGTACTCTGAAAACTCCTCAAAATGTGTCCCCCTCTCCACTCTGGTGGCTGCTTCCAGGTTTGTCACAGATGGTTTGTGACAGCTTGGTTCCTGAGCTGCGGGGACCTCCTCTGCTTTATTACTTATGGCTTGTGAGGATTCAGACTGCTTTTCTCCAGCCCATATTGAAGCCAGATCTTTCTCTATGATCAAATGCTTTTTTTCCTCAGCTGTTCGTTCAGATGGAAAAAGCACGTCTGAGAGTTTTTCTTGGCCTGCTGGAACTGGTTCTCTGGCTGCCTGCACATTTTGGCTGCCAGTAACATTCTTTTTTTCCATTTGCATCTCTGAATCAAGAGAAGTATTTGCTCTTTGTTGCACCTTCGTTGCTTCTAGCCGTTGAGAGATTTTCATAATCTCTGGAAGACTACCCGCAGGTTGCAAACCTTCTCCTGGGGTGTGAAGCTGCACTGCACCTGCATCAGGCCTCAAATTATCTGCAGGAGCTGCGCACTGAGGAATAGGCCTGACGTGGGGATGACCGTCCTGTCTTTCTGGACTGCGCGTTACAGGCTCAGCCTGGCATGTCGATGGAGCCGTTGGCACTTGTCTGCTTGACTCCACAGTGCCATACTCTGGAAATTCATTGATGATGGTATGAGGAGGTAAACTGCTGCTTCCACGGCCACTACCTGCAAAAAAAAAAAAGAGACCTTAGACTTATCTACCACATGCACAAAATAAAAAGCTCAACCTCCCTCCCTAGCTCACTCCTAACAGAGTAACAACGCTCTCCTCTGCCAGGAAAATACTGTTCAGTTTGACTTCGGCACGCTCTCGCACAGCAGTTATCCAGAGCTGGCCCTTTTACACAGGAGTTTTTGGGCAGCCCTACTTTGGGAGTGTGCACTACAGAGGAAGGAATGCCAGAAATGTCTGCTATACTTCAGAAAAGGTCCCAGTGGTACATGAACAGTCTGAGGCCACAGGCCAGGCGCACCGGCCTAGGAAAGCAGAGATTCAGATGTCTGACATCCATCCACAGCATGCACCACACATGAGGTTTTGACTCAAAAAAAGACACTACACGTGACGATTTTTTTAGGTAATTTGCACTTGTAAAGGTGAAACACTGGGAAGGTAATCAGCCACACCCCTTATGTTCTACAGCCTTGACAAAACTAATTAGCTAAATTGCAAAGCAATTAATGAGCAATTCAACTTTCTGCCAGCACTACCCTCTTCCTTTTACAACTCAGGTAGCTGAAGGTCATGTTGCAGTGATAGATGCATACCAAGCAATTCACATTTTCTACTGCAGCAAATACACTGCTGCAGAAAAACCTTGCTACCCGTCTCTTCCTTGTGCCGTTTTTCCAACTGATGTAACAAAGCAGGAGCAAAAATGGGTGGACCCATTTTCCAAGAGCCAAGCACTCAGTGGCTCCGATTGTTGTGAGGTAACAGAGAACCATCTGTCGGGCGAAACCTCAGAGATCACATAATGAAAGATAATTTGCCACCTTATATCACAGCCCAAGGAGGATCTGAGCTTTTGGGGGAAACAAACCCCAAAACAACACAACAAAAAAGCCAACCATCAACAGCTGCATTTGTCCCACGCCTTTAGGAAAACAACAACAACAACAAAAAACAGAAAAAAGAAAACACAAACAAAAACTGGCCTGGAGTAGAAAAGCGTATAAAATCAAACTGCAGTGTGGCCAGACCCAAACATCTACTCTGAAAAGCATCAGGGTGACAGCTCTGAAACCAGACACCAATTTGCATTTGAATAGTTTGGTCCCAAGGTGCATCTCTAGCTTTGCAAACTGATCCCCATCCTTGCTCTGAGCAGGCTCGACATGGTCTGTTTCTGAGGCAGAAGCCATGTAGCTGCGGTTAATGATAGGCTGAGTTCAAAGTGAAAGACAGGATAATCTAACACAAGTTCAGAACTGCATTTATATGGCTACCTGTGTGCCAGTGGCTTGTTAAGGTAAGCAGACGCTCATGCCTGCCAGTATATCCCAGTATATCTGGCCACAGGGTAAATACCACACGCTAGGCGTGGTGCAGGATCAAAGTGACAGTTTTGGATCTTGCCAAGCCTCAGTGGGCTCTCCAAACGTTTCCATGCTATTGACTTGATCACTATATAATAAAAACTCAGCTTCACCCAGACGACTTGTTTGCTGTTCAGGACAGTGACTGAACAAAGCAGGGACCTTTTCTCTGCTGCAAGGTCCCATGGAGCTCTAAGGAGCAAGGATGGCCTGTCCACAATTGCATCACCAGCCCATCTTTGTGGCAAGGTTTCCAACACATAGGTGTGGGTGCACCCACAGTGCTTTTCCTAAGTGTCTGAAGCTGCAGACAAACAATCCCCTTTGCACACAACTCAGCCACATCAGTGCTTGTATGTGTCTCAAACTCATACTTTCCATGGCACAGGCACTAGGTTGCCACTGTTGGACACTTCCACTAGGACGGACTCACATATGACATGGATGCTCTCTGGTTACAAGGTCCCTACACCTACAGCAGAACAACCTCAAGCTGCTTTTTCATCCTGCAAGTCTAGTCTTCTCTAATGCAGAAGTTTTAGTGCTTGCTGCTCTCCTAGCATGGTCTAGAGGGGGGATTTCTTAGGAGAGGACTGATAGGGAGCCTGTCACTATAGATGCTGACATAAACCCTTCTTGGTGGACACATCCACCCACAGCAATGCTCAGTGTGTGCTCTCAGCACTGTGGGACAACACTCGGTCAGTGTGCTGGGACACACTCTCCGGCTGCACTGCCTGCAGAAGGGCAACACACAGTGCCCCAAGAGCTGGGACCCCCCGTGCCTTACTCCAACCCTCACATCCCGCCCTGCTGGAAGGAAGCCCGGAGCACCAGCCCCAGCCTCCTGTGGGGCTGGGAGGCAGCCAAAGTGCTCCAGAGGCCAAGCCCTAACAAGGCAGCACACACAGATTCTGCCAAGGGGCCAGGCTCGTCTCTGCTAATTGCTATCTTAGCTTCTGAACCAACACGAGGGAAACAGAGGGGCCCTTATTTCTCGTGGTGAATGCTAAATGCTCTTCTCCATCTGCCACAGAGAGCCACTGCTGACAGCGGAAAGAAATCCTGAGCAAGTTTCTGATTTACTTCTCCTCCTGAACTTCATATTCTGGCAAGCCCATCAGACTCCAGAAGAGGTACACATACAGAGGACATACCCGCACATGCAGGCAGAGAGAGATGTGCTTACATGTACTCCCCTCTGCCACACCTGCAAGCTGTGTTCCATCTGGGCAAGAGAGTAGTGCTGTCACAGTAGAAATGTAAGGCCTTT
The DNA here is from genome assembly GCA_035048155.1 of Cinnycerthia olivascens. Classification (NCBI taxonomy): domain Eukaryota; kingdom Metazoa; phylum Chordata; class Aves; order Passeriformes; family Certhiidae; genus Cinnycerthia; species Cinnycerthia olivascens. Next base: position 30,240,836 of record JAWWMU010000121.1, read on the forward strand.
TCTAAAGTGAGATGTCAGCAGCCCTCCTCTGGATGGAGTGCTGCTGCCACCACTGCTGTATGCAAGCACAAGTCAGCAGGATTCATGCCTTCATGGAGGAGTATTGCCTAATTCTCTGACTGAAAAAAAATTCATATATGACATCAAAGCAGTGTTCTGTTGCCATTATGTTAGGTACCACCATGTACATGACTGCCAAGATCACTATTTCATGAGGTAAACCACAACCAATCCGCCTCTCTCTCCCAAAATTGCAAAGCCTTTCCCTTTCCTCAGAGAGCTATTTCAGGTACAAGAGCTTAGGGGAGCCTGAGCTCTTTAAGGGAAACTCCTCCCTTATTCCCATCCACCACCACAGCATCATGTCTTGCTGCAGCTACTGGCATATCCTGTCCAACCCCATCCCCCAATATGACTGCATTACAAACAAGGCTAGAAAGACAACAAAATTTAAGGACTGAACTGAAGATGCGCAGGGAAAAAAAATACCCATCACCAAACAAACAAAGAAAGGACACACACTTTCAGGTAACACAAATTTCTACTTTGCATTGAAGGTGGCTTATTTCAACAAATGAAAAAAAAAGAAAAAAAGAAAAGAAAAGAAAGAAAGAAATGGATAGGGAAAAAGCTAAAATAGAAAGGGGGTGAGTGATTAGAAAACTGAGACCGGGCAAATATAACCTAAAGCATTTGGCAGCCTTTCTGATGACTAGACGTTGAAAGAATTAATGACTTAAATCAGGCATAGAATATGATATTTCATAGGTAAATAATCATTCCATGTCAAGCAAACTTGTCTACAGCATAATAAAAGGAAATTCTAGGAAGCAAAACACAAGTTAAAAGCATAGACAGACATTTTGTTTACAGGTACATTTTAAAAAAGAATGGTGTGAGTGTCTCTCTCTATACAGTATATATATATATATATATATATTATACAGCTCGAGAAATTAGATATATTTGTTTGAACAGTCTCCTTACTCACAGAGGTTACTGTAGCTCCAGCAGTTACCCATTGGTCAAAGAAATAAAATGCACAGATCATCAGTTTATCTATAGCGATACCAGCTAATTCAATTGCTGCTGTTCTAGTCAACTGGAATCAAAATAGTTTCAAATTTCCTGGCAGCTGCTGCCCTGCACTGCACACAATGATGTAAATGGATGCTTTCTGAGTATTATGAAACTGATGGGGGAACTGCAGTCTCATTCAGTCTATCGCAGGAGCTAAGGAGTCCACCTTGGCAGCTTGCAGGGGGAAAAAAAAAATTCCTCCAGCAAGGCTGCCTGACGGCATGCCAGGGATACGTCTGTGCTTAGCTGCCGTTTTTGTAACTGCGTCCGTAAGGGGAGAATCGGGCAGAATGGCGATGCTGAGAGTCATGTGCTGGTTTCAGAACACAGGATGCTTTATGGCAGTCCAGCATTAGTGAGCTGGAAGCATTCACTAAGCAGCCCAGTCATCCTGCATTTTATATCTCTGCAGCTCCTTGTGCCGATCACAAGTAGCACGTGGTGAGTTTGCATGCAGAATCGTATCAGTTACGCTTTCCTGGTATTTCTTGCCACTATTCGTAGAAGGCAAATTAGGGCAAGTAAAAAAACAATGTATGCATTAAGATGAAACAAATCTCTAGGTGACAGAGCTTAATGAACAAATCACAGGATTTATGGTACTATATCACTACTGCAGCCCGCAACAGAGGAGGGTTACACATATCTCTGTGTCCTGCACTGCATCATGTTACAACTTCCATGGTCACTAGAACTATTCCAATTGATAAAAGCAGCCTGCTCCTGCTGAGATGGAGCAGCAGTCCCCTGTAAAAGGGGAGGGATGCTGCACAGCCTCTGGCAGCCTTGTGCAGCCGCCCTTTTTCCAAATGATGTCATTCTCCATGCTGCGATAGGTCGTGCCTGGCCAGCGTAGCCAAAGCCAGGGGATTAACATAATGCAAACACGAGGCTTTTGTAACTGGACTGCAAACATCCACACCGGACTGGGCGCAGGATCTTCTGCAGCTTGCAGACACTCCAGGCTTTTGGGCAGTTTGCTTGCTCCAAAAAGGAGAAGCAGAGCCAGGTCTCTATCCTTTCAAAAGTTACAGTGGCATTATGTAAAAACAACTTGCTGGAAATGGGGAAGCTGAACAAAACTGAGAGGGAAACAGAGGGAAGAGGTTGGGGAGAGTTGCCTAGAAATAAATCCTTGTGAAATGCTTCTGTGCCTTAGCAAACATGCAGGGAAGGTAGAGGGGAATAGAGGTATGGCAGGGCCCTTGCAGAAAAATTGACTGTCCTGGCTGAGATCCTTCACCCCAAAAAGAGACAACCAGAGGGACTCCCTGCTGTGGTCATGGGGAAGTTTGGTACAGAGTCCAACAGCATGCACAGGCTCCGTGCTCTTTGCAGTCACCATGCTTGAACAGCCAGACAGTGGCATGACAGCTACTAGCTCAGGGTTACCCAGAAATTAAACTAATTTTTTCAGGGACAAATATAATACCCCTCCAAGCAAGCAGGGGCAGTGTGTTGCTCAGGAAATTGCACACCCACAGATTGCACACTGGAAGACATTCTCAAAAAGGTACTGCTCACCACTGCTCTTGCATAGTTCCCTTAATTCTGGGGGTTTAGGGCTACCAGAGGCTGTGCTAGATGAAACTTCAGTCTGCCATAGGACAACCATGCCCATGCTAGGTAAATCTGTCACGAATCTCTCTGCTAACCAAGTACCAGGGCTGAAGTCTGATAGTAATGTGATGCTGAGTTGTCATTGGTTTGGAAAACAGAGTGAGAAAAGCCACTAAGATAAGAATGTAAATCCTGTGCATTTGGAAAGCATGTAAAATACACTTTGTGCCTCTAAGAGGGTTTGTGAGGATTGATTTTTTACAACTGCACAAGTTGTAACCCTGTTCCTGATGGAAAGCTTTATACAAGCAATGCTGTGACTTGATTGCATATTTTTCCCTACAGATTTTAACTAATTCCCAGTGGTAAACAGGGTTTGGGACCACTTGCATGACCCAAACTGCACTAAATTAAGCGTCCTCCAAAGTAGCCCCGTACCTTGCCCTTGGTTGCAAGAAGGATGGCACCTTGCTGCAGCCACTCACAGGCCTACAGCAAGCTCAAAACAGACAAAGTCCAAAACTAACGTGCAGCACGTGCTGAGAGGATTTAATGTGAGGGATTATCCACTACAAATTGCTGTATGGGCCACAGATGGTCAGTGAGATAGCTCAGTCCCAAGAGTCATTACCCTGGAAAGCAAAATGGTAGAGTGGAGCAGCTGCTAGCATGAGCAGGAACAGGAGGGAATACAAAAGGAGTATCTGGACTCCTTATCCTGACACAGAAGTGCAAGTGGGTGTTAGAATATTTAATGCACTTTTCTTTTTTGAAGACTTACACTCTGGAATGATATGGCTGTGAGTATCTCAAGTTTTGATTTAAGACTTATATTTGGAGAAGTCTGAAATCCAAAATGTAAACAACAGATCCAAAAAGAATCTGAAATTTTCTATTTTTCTACCGCTGTGATTTAGAAAGGAAGCAGTTAAAAGGTGATTTTCTAAGTGTAGATACACACAGTAATTAGCAAGAATTACTATAAAAGTGCCATAAGAGCCTTCACCTGAAGAACAAACTTCTGAAGCAGTGACAACTCACAGCTGCTTTGACATGTTCAGCAACTACAAAGACTTTACAGCCTCTCTAAATTCACTTGTAGTTAATGTTATATATTTAAAATAATGTATTTTTAAAGAATGCTCTCAAAACCCTTCCAAAGTTGCTTTGAGCAATCAAAAATGGCTTTAAAAATCCCTCACTTCTAAGCACAGATCTCAGAAACTCTTAATTTTTGTAGATCCAGAAACCAGGCACACCTGCAGAAAAGGATATCCTTTACTACATTTCAGGGTTTGAGACCAATTAATCAAGCTGAGATTAGTCTTGCTAGGCAGTTCTTAAAGCACCCTAGGAGATGGATCTCAAGTTATGCGTCTAGCTAAGATAAAAACAGGACACAGAGGGACATGTGTGTCTCCCAGGCTCCAAGTGTTTGTTGATGAAGGTGAGATTGGACATTGCATAGTAACTTTTCAGCAGGCTCTCACAGCGAATGAGACTCCCTTCCTCAGGAAGCTGGACAGAGTTAAATAAACAACACGGGGATCTAAGGCAGATCTAAGGTACTTGTTAAAGCAGTGAACTGTGAACAGGAAAAATACAGGCTGTACTCTGTGTTACACTTTTTCAGTCCAATACCAGGCCAGAACTGCATCTACCCATATATTTAGTTTAAATGCCTTCTCCATGTGCATATCAACAGCAAGTTAACATGCATCATTTCCTTCAGAAAGCTTCAGAAATGAAGCAAGGCTACAGCACAATAGAGGGTTTGTGTTGGTGTGCTGCAGATCTCACCAGACGATGAGGCTGAGGAGAAGAGGCCATAGTGAGAGGTAAAAACGCAGCTGTGCCCCACTGTACCTGCCTATAACAAGCCAAGTCAGCTGGCTGAGCCTCTCCTGTTGTGCCATTGATCTGGATGCCCCATTTCATGTCTGCCTGATAGAAGGGGATGGCCTGACTGCCTTCAGAAAAGTGCTGCTGAGTCCTGCCAGCTTCAGCTGAATTCAGCCTGTGCATGTGTGCTCAGAGCATCTGATGTGGCCAGACACTGACAGACTGCCAGCATCACCAGGTCCCCAAATATTTGTGTGCTCACATCAGCATGGCTCTCAGCTTCGGCCAACAGAGCACAGACAGTGAGACATTTATTGCCTTAATTCTGGCATTTCCTAACTTCTGAGTGCTTAATTCTTCACCTTTAAAAAACAATAAACAAACTATCCATATTTTAAAGATTATTTGTACTAAACCCTTGGCCTTAGATCGGAAGAG
>JAWWMU010000121.1:30354942-30370062 GCA_035048155.1 Cinnycerthia olivascens
CCAAAACAAGCAGGCAGAATGTATCCAGCAGTATTTTCCTACTTGAAAATTATCACAGCACCACCTATCCAGTTTAAAGAGCTTCTCCCATGAAACTAGCATGGGTAATGATGAACCTTAAGCAAAACAGCACACAGAGCTTCCCAGGATCAAAGCACCCTGACTGTCCTGCACTTGTATTTGTTCTTCCTTACACAGAAAAGCCAATGAGAAGAGAAAAAGCTATGCCTCCCTTGGGTGTGAAGGCTCATCCTGCCAGATATCTGTTCCTCTTGTCACAAATTCAGGGAACTGACTGACATCTGACTTATTCTAAAGTTTAGCAAGTCTTCAGTGAGCAGATCATAGTAGCTCTTACTTTTTCTATGTCTAGGAAGACCTGACACTTATGAATTTAGCACCAAGTCCTAATACTCCTTATCTAGCAAGCCACCTTTAGAACAAAGAGTAAAACCAATCAAAAAATGATGAAGATTAATAACAATAAGCCAATCATTATACCGCACTTAGTTAAACCAGAAATAGTGTCTGCTTCCACCGAAAACATATATACATCTAAATTATTTCAACCTCCCATGATTGCTCCCTACATTTCAATTTAGTTGGTCATTGCAAAGTTATCCTCATGGATAGTTGTTTGGGTTTGCTTTTGAGTCTCAAGTCCAATGGAAGGGAATAAAACCTACCAACTTCAGCACTAAAGAAAAGATTATGTTTTCTGTGCCTAGTTTAGGGCAACCTTTGCAACCATTCAAGCCCTTCACTATCATAAATCAGACTGTTGAGCAACAGCAGTTCAAAATAATTGAAGAACTTTCTCAATCTTTGGGAAAGACTGGAGAACAGATGCTTAGTAGATAATGATTGCCCAAATTCACATAAAGTTTTGGCTTGAAATCATGTAGCTCATATTCTAAGTGTGACACTATACTACACTACATCAGGATGGTCCCAACAGAGCCTGCCTTGGTAGCCTCAGGAGCTCATTCTTCCAGCTGGTTTTCTATTGAACTGTCACTATATTAACCAGTCCTTCCCTCTGGTACTGACATAACTTGCTGGCCAAAAATACACCCTGGAGCATTTGCACCATGCTGTTTTACACAGAGGACTGGATTTCTTCTAGGCACAGAGAAGAGCAGTGCCTGATGGTACTTTAGGAACTTGATTCTGTGTACCAGAGTCACAAAGCACTGCAATTACCTGAAGAAAACTGAGTATGTACTGCTGGAGAGATCTTACACATTATTTCTATGGATACACTGGTAAAATACTTTGCACTTTAAGGTAGCAGTAGAGATAACGTGAGAAAAAAGGAAAAAGACCAGGTAGGTAAAGACACTTGTGATCCTAAAGGGCTACTTCATTGTTTTGATTTGTGTTCTCTGGCTTTGCAGCACACTGTTCCCCACCTGCTAGGCAGGAATCATGTGAACACAGCAGGGTAAAATCATAGGTGATGGCTGCTGACCATGTTGTCACACAGTTGTGCCTTTGATACAAAGAAAATTGTTGGGACAATAGACTTCTATGTCCACATCACATCAAATGTCAAAGTGTCAAAACTAATTTTTTTTTTCTTGCTACTGTTTTGAAGTAGCTTTTTGTTGGGCAGGCAGCAGTGCTGCTCTCCTAAGGAGGTGGTTGGCACAATCCAGAACAGGCACTCAGACTTCAGATATTGCTATCTTTGAAGTAAGCTGTCTTTGCCCCACCAGCAAATCTCCTCCTGGCACATATCTATGCTCAGTCAGCTTCAGATACGGCCCAGTAATTATCTAACTATTGTTAGGATAGAGAACTATAAGGAAAATACCTCCAAAGATAGAACAGTTTATGCTTATTAAGTTCTAATGTCTTGTTAAGTTCTGTCTGTGTTTACATAAACCTTCAGACAATGTCAAGAAAAACATACCTAAATACTACTTCAGGTAGTATGCTCCTCTAAAAATATGTTCAGAAGAACAGAAAGGTTCAGGGACAGAAAAAAACACCAAAAAACACCAAAATTCACAGGAAAAGGTCTTATTTTAAATCCTTTTAAGGTGTCTTTTATTGCACCATTCTTAAAACTAAAGCTAAATTAAAAAGGGAAGGAAACTCTGGCTGTTTACAGAGGATGTGTGTCACAGAACAGCATGAATCTCCCCCACATATAGCACACATAGTGCTACCAGGTCAGCATTAAAAAAAGCTAGGGCAAGATCTTTAGCTGACAGATGAGCTACATGCAACTAAATTTTCAGAGCTACACTGATTTTTTAATCGGCTGAGGATTCCTGATATACAGGCCTAAGCAATAAGCTGTTTTAACAAACTCTCTTAATTATTGACACTCAGTAAATACATAAGCATATGCCCATTTTTTTCATTTTGCAGCTGTTGCCTTTAATTCAATGGATTTTTCCAGAATTTTGAAAACAAAACACATGAAAGTATAAGCATAAAAACCATAAAGTGAAATAAAAATTTGTTTCCAACAATTAAAAAAATAAACAGCAAAAAACTCTACAGTTGGAAGTGGAGAATGTCACATTTTAATGAAGCTGCAAAGAAATTCAGCAACAGGTGTCAGAATATTTTGCTTCATTTTAGTCAGGATCCTGATATTAACACTCACTTATTTTATGACCAAAAGTATTGAAATGGAATATGAAAGACTGCCCAAAAATTGAACTGTCATGGATGTTTCAAAAAAATCAGGCAATCTGTCCTCTTGCCAGTGTAAAAAAGAACTTGATTCACCATCAATATTTTTTAAAAGCTATCAACTTTCATTGCATCCTGACTGCACTGAAAACTACCGCATCCTACTGTGTTTGAGAATGAGGGCAGCTGTTTATTTATTTAGCTCACAGGAATGCTGTAAAAATTAGGTAACAAGTGTTTGTAATGCATGCTGAAGATAAAATGTATTATTACCAGAGATAGCTCCAAAGCTGAATATTAACTTGAGAGATATGGGAGGTCAGCGCCAAATTAGGCACTCTGGCCTCAGTACCAATCAAACACAGAAGTGTACAGGGCTTTTTCCAAATGGGGTAATTTCATAATCTCCACTCTCATGAGAGCTCAGGCCCATGGAAATCCCCCGAGAAAGCTGAACTTTTCATCAGATAACAGTGTTACAAATTTCCTAGGGGACTACTAACACTAAGCTCAATGTGGAAAGTCACTATCCTGCTGTCTCAACAGACTGTAGCTTAAATAAACCCCATGCAATCTTCCACAAATCAGGCAATTTCTTAAGATTCTGAGATTAGAAGTCAATGAAAACAAAGTCAAAATTTGCCAGAGTGGAAAACAGAAAATAAATGCAAATTGAAGCTAAAACAGCATAAGTTTTGGCAACAATGTCCTGACATTAACAAGATGTACTGACAAGGCTGCATACAAAGAGGAAGGTAGTAGCAAAGTGTGAGAGGTTTAACTATTCACTTAACACTCTTCACTTCATTTGCTGGTTTAAAACAAAAGTCAGTGTTGACAGATAAGGCTAAAAACTAAAGAAAACACCCAGAACTTTTAAAGATGCTCCTACCTCTGCAGCATAATTACTTACAAGCACAGTAAGCAATTCTTGTTTTCTTTATCATTGTGTCTTTATCTAGACAAGTTAAGAAAGATAAAGGTGAAAGACAAAGAAACTGCAATTCAGTATCTACTGGAATAGCTCTGTTGCTAATTGTAGTTATGGGTGCTGTTGACTCACCTACACGAAGTCAAACCATTAACTGGCACTATCAGGCTGGCTGGTTCTAAAGTAACCACACTGCCAGTGCAGCCTTATGCAGTTTTCCTTGTGGGTTTTTAATAGGTTACACGCAATCAACTGTGACAGGATTCTAAGAAATGTTTTTCTCAAGCTCCTATCATCTAGTATAGTTCAGACAAAAAAAGCAAGGCCAGATTTAATGTAACACTGCATGTGTTTTTTCAATTCTCCATTCAAAGAGATTTCAGTCTTGCTCTGTCGCATCCATACATGTTTACCTAGAATCCAAGACAGCATAATTATAAACTTCTGTCTTTAAAAGTATCTCTATACAAAGGAAGTTCAGACTAAATAAGGCACTAAAGCCAATTTTACAGAATCAGAATACAGCAATACACATTATGCTGTATGTGTTTACCCATCTCAATCTCTAAGTAAAGTGACATCGTAATAACTGTTCATGAACAGTCCCATGAAAAAATATGACTCTTCTGGAAACAGATTTTAAAATACAGCAGACCTTTGTACCTCAACATCTATCAAGATAATGTTATTAGTTTAATCACATCCTTGCCTTCCAAATAAGGACAGCAGTCTCTATTGAAAGTGATAATTCCATATCTAGTTATATTGTAGTTATAGGATGCTACTTTCTGAATTATGCAAATATCATGCCATCTAACTAATTAAAACTGCATATCTAAGCACCCAATAAAAAACCTAGAACAACACTGCCATAAGAAGTCTTTTCTACCTTAGCCTATCTCTTGACTGTCAGCCTCCCAGCTTCCGTTGAGGACACAAAAAATAACAGACCCGTTGGATTCACAGAGTGACTTTGTACCCAATCTAGTAAGGGACTTAAAGTGTCCTTCCAAGAATGTTTTGAAAACGTTTTTCCACAAGATGTGGAGTTGCCTAAACAATTTCCACTTACTTAAAAAAATAAACTCCATGATGTCTGTGCCTGTTCAGTAGCTCAGAGATTTGAAGAAAAATTCATTAGGCAAATGTGGGATTACTGTCATGTGTACCTGAATCTCCCACCCAATTAACACAGCACACCCAACCTTTGTGCAACCCAAGTGCCTCGTATTGGCCGCTTGTTCCACTTGCTCATTGTGACAGGCTGCGTCTGACCACAGCAGAAATTACAGTAGTTCCCACACAGACCCAGACTGCCCTTCCACGAGGGATGCTTTGGGCTGGGAGGCAGTAGCAGCCCGGAATGCCCTAGGGGGGTCTGCTGAGGGCCAGTGCAAGGTAACTGGTACTGAAAATAGAGAGGTAAATAGCCTTCCCACCTACCACAATAAATCAAGACCTCTCTACTGATACTACAGGGCAGCATTTTTGGCAATACTTTTCCCCTGGCCTAAAGGAAAGGCAAGGACCTGAACGTTGCTGTAGAGTGCACAGAGAACCCAGGTGTGTATTTATGTGCAGCAACAGGAATGCCACCCCGACACAGTTGGTGTTCACAGGTGCTTCTGGGCATGAAGGCCACCTGGACATATGGTTTGCTAGTCTTCATTCTGACCTGGCTGGTTTTTGCTAGGATTCTTCCCAAAGGAAGTCAGGGCGGAAATCAGTTTAATTAGGCAGGTGTAGACAGGTATAATAATCAACCTGAATGTTTAGCTTGAGGGCGTGGGTTCAATTTTGTTAGGGACAAGACACTGAGGGGGTAGTTAGCCATCACTTTAATGTCACCTAGCAGGTAATGTATGACATCCTGTTGCCCTGAGCACCCTGTAATCATACAGTAATACACAAGCCACCAGAAAGCCTCTCCAAAGACTGCCAAGCCCTCTACCATCCTTTACCTGTTAAATAAAAGAACTAATAGCACTGACCAGACAGATTGCAAGCTCCTTCAGTCTCAACATCTCTCTGTGCAGTACAGTGCAACATCAGCAAAGAATGCCACCCAGCTGATGTTTGTCTTCTCTACCACAAACAATACTAATCCAGCAAACAACTGGGACAGGCAGGGCACATGTGGAATAATAGACGGAGATCTGATGCAATTTCTTAGGCGATGTTTGTTTCCCTCTGCCTATTTCATTGCTCCATTTTTGTTTAGTTGGGCTGGCTTCAAGAAAAACAGAAGCATGCCCTTCAGGATCACTGAAAACTAGGAACAATGTAGTTAATACTAGACAGGCTGGCTATCTGCAACTTTTAGCAGCAACCAAAGAAGATAGCTTTAATTATACCTGTTAATTTATTACCCTGTGGTACTGCAGAACAAAGTACTTTGGAGTCTTGTAGATAGAAGGAAGAAATAAAGTGTGCCTCAGAGTCAATAGCAAGCTGTATCTCCATCTTTCAAAACAGAAGAAAAGCTTATTTGTTGCAAGCAATTAACCTGATAAAGTGGCACTGAGGCCAGCTGCAAACTGAGTGCCCGCAAGCAGTGATCCAAACCTACTGCAGCTGGCAACCCCAGCAGCCATGACATCCTCTTGAAAGTGCCGTCACCAAGGTCTTTGACTCTCTGTACTGATTTGCACTCGGCCTTATCATGAGTGTTAAAGACCTTGGTGACATTGCTGGACAGAGATGCAACAAGTGGAACAGAGAGGGCACCTGGCACCTGGCTGCAAAATTGATTATGTTATGGTATGTGTGTGCCTGCACGTAGATTTCACTGCTCAGGGCTTGCTGGAGGTGGCCACACAACAGCAGTGCCCACAGAGCACGACAGCTGCATGTGCTGAACTCCCTCACACCACCACTTAGCATTTTATCCTGGCCAAAAAAGGTGCTACATGAAGAAACACTGGACTGTTCCCTACTGATGAACACCTTCCTCTCCAACAGAGAGCTCTTCTCTGCTGTTCCTCCTCAAACTCCTGCACAAACAGCCCTGTTATGAAGAATTCTTAAACCTCTCACCTTATGAAGAAGTGCCAAAGATACAAAGCCTTTGGAATGAGTGAACACAACCTTTGTGTCCTACCTTGTCCCTAACAAAGACACTGACTTGCACATACCTGTGCAAGCAACGTGAGCAATCTGTCGTTTTAAGCAGGTCTCTCTTCCCCAAGGTTCAGGTCATGTCTAACTTCAGCTCAGATCACTAAGTCACACCTTGAACATTAGTTTGTGAGGGTTGTTTTAAAGAAGGTTCAAGTGAAAGGACTCGAGCAAACGCTCTCTGAACAGATTCAGACGTCAGAAGCCAGATACAGACATGAATGCTCTGCATGACTAGCAGTACCTCCAATTTCCATGCTAGCAATGAGAGATCAGCTCCTAGAAGCCTGTTTCAAAATCATCAGGCAGTAGTGGGAAGAGTGTGTGAGGGGACACACTTTCCCACTGGGGAAGTTGCAAAGGTGCACCTGCTGTCTGCACCACTAATTCATATGGCTTCTGACCCAGGCCAGAGTTAAAACATACAGGATATTACAATGTTTTCTCTTGTTAGCTTATTAATAATTAGCCCTCCTGCTACTGGGGGAAAAGTATAAAGGCAGTGCTTTCAGGCTGGGTGGTGCACTTACATTTGACATCCACTCCTACTGTCTCCTTAGGTTCCCAGAGTCACTGGAAGAAATGCCCCAGAGTGAAGAGGACTTGCATCTCTCACACCTCATTGTCAACAGCAACTGAGAGCTGACCTTCCTTGCACAGGAATCTAAGCACTGCTAAGTAAAAATACATGAATGCTTCTAAGATTAGAGGATGCTGTTTCATGCATGCTGTCAAGGAGTGAATCACACAGCCAAGGAGTGGGCAGCAGGGTCCACCAGGCTGGATGGCTTTGCAAATAAGCATGAGAAAGACAAACAGGCTTTGTTCTCCAAAAGCCTTACCAACAATGGACATTCTATCATTCTAATGACACAGAGGTTTGATTTTTTGATTACACATTTGAAATATTTTATTACAGAAATATAGTCTGTGATAAGTGGGTCTGAGGTTTGCTTTTGCAGTCAGTTCACTAGTCTTAACAGTAGAGAGAAACGTGAGCCTTCTGACTTTCAACTTGTATAGTACTACACATGCAAAACTTTTCTTGGAATCACTCCTCCCCCTCAGACCTTCCCAGCAGTAAGAGCTGCAGCTTAAGGCCTTGATAGTGTTCTTGTAAATGTCCATGTCTGTCATTCACTGCATGTTTTAATACAAAACACCACACCAGGATCTACTCTCTTTGGTAGAGTTAACTTGCCAATACAAGTGTAAAAGTAGAACTATTAAAGAGCAAAATACTACTACTAGATGTGTAAATCCGGTAACAATAGTATCTGTCATTTTGATGGAGAGAGCTTGTTCCCAGCAAATCAAACCAAACAATTGAAGATATCCATGAAAACAATATTAAACTTCTCCTTGGGAAATAGTTATCTTAACTCATTTTGGCTGTGTTCATTATTCATCTCTGCACAAAGGATTCACTCTGCATCCTTCTCCCTTCTGAAGCTGCTGTAAATTTTGGTAAAAGCATGAAGATGCCACTCACCAGTTCTCTGAGTAAAAAGAAGAGGCCTGGTGGTACGGGTACTGAGCTCCTCAGCAAGGAGGAGTGTCCTTTATACACAAGTACCAACTAATGGTCAGAGTCCATAGACCACAGCATTATATGCAGATCTGATCACATCAGAATTCTGCACAACCCTGAAAGGGAAGGGGGGTGTTAAATATCCAAGACAAGTATCTTGCATAGCCCATGTCTGTACATACATTCAGCACATACTTGCCAACCTGTCACTAACAGCAGGTGACCTGCAATGTACTGAGCAACACAGAAAAGTATGTAAAAACATCTCTGCTATAAGTGTGCTCAGTACATACCAGACTATGTAACACTATTCACATCATACCTGGTCAGGTATTTTTCTTCCTGCAGTCTGCCTGAGCCATCCTCAAATGATGAGAGCTAAGAAGAACTATTGCTGTGAAACCAAGGACAAATTTTCACAAAACACTAAAATACCACCTATGTCCAAAGAGCTCTATATGCTGTATAAAGGCTGCAGGTAAAGACCCTCAATGGCTGTGCTCCCTTTTCTACTTCCCTGCGGTATATCTTTCTAAACCATCACCTTCCATCACTTCCACTAGACACATGCCACACTAACACAGCAGACAAGATAGATAATCTTCAGGGAAGAATAGGTCAAAAACCTTTTACAAGGCACCAAGTCAGAGAGACATGGCAATAGCAAGAGATCTGCCATATTTCCCGAGACTGGACAGAGCTCTTTCACATCCCAGCTCTGCTGCAAGCTTCCCGTGTGATCTCATGGGAAGTCACTCATTCATCTGCACAGGACAGGAAAGCACATTATCTTCTCACACAAGCTAAAAATGGGAGGATTCTCATTTTTTATAGGCAATAGGGCTGTGAAAGTCCCCCAGACAGTTTTCTTTTGTACCCTGCCATTCAAAATCTGCCAGACAACATCAGAGAGTATACGACACCAAACAGTCACATAGAACCAAAAGAAACTGTCCCAAAACAAAACACGAGAAGGGAAATGGATATTTCATTGTCAGATAATAACCAGCTTTGAGTTTGTAAATTGGAGGCCAACATCAGCTTTTCTCCATCTATGTTCTTCCAGCACACTTCCCTCTGGAGCTCAGGGGGTAGAACACTAAATTGTAGCTACATTGTGTTCACTGCTTCACAAAATATCAAAATAACTAATGCTTTCCAAAAAGACACACTGCTTCAACTCCTTTGAGAAAATAAGCACTTTGACTAACTTCAGTGCGCCCAGGATTACAGTCTGACATCCAAAACAGCTGCTGTTCTTGGCATTACATACCATGCCTTTTTCTTCCACCAAATAAATTAAAGAGCACACAAAGCTCTGTCACAAGAGAGGCTCAAGGTACTTCTGCAGGATTGGAAAAAGGTTTGATAAACGGTAATCACACACATTCACATTATGCCTGAAATTCACACGCACACAGAATTTACCAGGCCAGAGATACCAGATATTGACTCTATCAGGCTGTTACCTAAGCCAGAGGAATTTCCCAATTTGCGTAGTGTTCCCAGGACCTTCTGGACATCCTTTATACTCGTGTCCTGTTGGCTGTACAACAGCAACCTCCTGGCATCCGAGAATAGGCGGGAAACACTGCAGGAAAACAGAAAAACAACCAGCAGTCATCAGCTCCGTGAGCCACCATCCACAGATACAATTTTACATACCAATTCAAAACTTTAATCCCCTTTAGTTATGTCACTCCAGCACAAAAAACTCTTTCCTCAATGACTACCCTGTGACAATCCAAAGAGCTTAATAAAAGATGTCTGCTAATGCAAGGTCAATCTAAGTTACACTGAGACAATTGTGCATTTGAAAGCATTTTTAGGACAGGGATGGAAAAGGCTTCCTGCTGCCTATAAACTGCTGTTTCTTAGAAGCACAATAACTTAAGATAATAACTTACCCTTGTGCCTCTCAAATGCTTCTCCAGGCTCTGGATGCATTATACTCTGCATTAAGCCTATCTTCCCTGGCACCATGAATGCAGCAAGTAAGGCAAGGTATAGGAAAAAAACTGTGCTTCCAGCATCATGTTAGCCAGCAATAACTAATAAACAAGGGAGTATTCCCTAAGCCTGTTCAACTGCCTCTCACTCTAAGTTGTTCAGAGGTTCATTAACGAGGGAAAAAGACGTTCTGGAAAAAGAACATCTTAAAAAGCCTTACTCTTTATGGGTCAAATTCTAAGCCCAGGTAAGAGAATGGAATCAGTCCTTACCTCCACAAACCAAGAGTTTCAGGTGCTTGGACCTGAGAATTCTGCACACCTACCAGCTGCCTGCTAGCCCCTATGAAACTTGGTGACTGAGGAATCTGGTACTTCAGAGATGGTTGAAACTGCAAAACCCTCACGTAGTGCAAGATTTCACAACTAGTAGGTGACTTCCAAACATCCTTTTCCCCCATGTTTATCCAAGAAAAGAGATGAAGTAAAAGCAGATAGACTCACATGGAAGCATTGAAGTTTCCAACAATACCAGGGGATTCCCCAGGAGTTGGGTAGCGGAAACATGGGTTGTTGGCATTGCAGATGATCCCCTGTATCCATGGCAAGGTTCCTGCTGAAGGCATAGCTTTATTTGGAAAGTGACCTAGAACCAAAACACAAGAGTTAGGAGACAAATACATGAAATAAGCCTCTACTACACAGCACTGTGTTCGAAGAGCAGTGCTAATCCCGCACCGGTTATTGCCACAGAGTGCCTATGAAAGAGCAGAACAGCCAACGCTAAGAAGGACTGAGCTTGTATTAGACTCCCCACACCACTCTTTCAAATCTTTTTGCTGAAGTCTAAACCTTTCCACTAAAGAGCAAGTGAAGTCATAGGCCAGAGGTTACATCCTGTTCAAGAACAAAGCAGTAACAAACTATTCATGGCAGACTTCTACCACTGTCACTTACATACTTGTGAATGCCCTAGCCCCCAATGACTGGGGCAGAAAGGCCTCTCTTGCATAATCCTGCACCTTACATAAGCTGTCAAGCTGCTCTTTGCAACAAACTTGCATTCTCACCCCTACACTAGGGAAGGGATCCCAGAGGAAGGTTATGCCCCTTCCTCAGTATCTCAAAGCTCGAGACTTCGAGGAACAGATGCCCACCCTCCTCTCTGGTGCCTACCTCATCCTCCCAGCATGTCTGCAATCACTCAGTGGGCTAACTCCCTACTCCACAACCCTGAGGGTAGTACCAAAGCCCAAGAAAGAAGTAGTATCAAAGCCATTAAATTACAACAAGGCTGATTAATGTGGGTGGCTGAAGGAAGATGGGAAACTTATCAGCCCTCCCTGGAGAAAGCCAAGAAATCGGTGCAGGAAAAAATGTTAAGGAAAACAAGTTTTATTGTTTCCAGTACCCAGGGAACTCTTGCTCATAGTTTTCTATATAAAATAGAAGAGTTATTTACCTGACCTGTCTGAATTTTGTTTCATTTTGCTTTTTTGTTCTTCTTGGCTGAGGGGCTTGGGGAGAAGGTGCCGAGGGAGGAAGAAGAAAAATGCTAAGAATTTCAGATTCTTCTTGTAAACTTTCCCAGAGAATCACCTTCTCTGTCCTCCATGCCTTTCATTTTACATTGTTAGTAACTTCAAGAAAATGTCCAGAGCAATGTAAAAAGAGGAACACAAGAGTTTATGGTAACTTTTCACACACAGTGATGCATGAAACATCAGTTTCTCCAAGAGTAAAGCAGGAATTTGGTGGTTTGAGATACACAGAAAACAGCACAACAGCACATAACTTCCAATCACATTGCTGCAAACATCGAGCTTTTCAGAAGAGATTAGTCACTGATTGTCAGAGTCTCTCCCACCGCCAAAAATGTCCATTTCAAATACTTTGAAGGGTCACAGGAACAAAGAAAAGTTCTACACAACATGATACAGCATTCTGGCCACATAATCTAATCTTCTCTGACTGGTCTGGTGAAAGCCACATAACTATCACACCAAAGTTAAAGGTTCCTCCATGTTTTAAGAGAAAACTTCCTCACACTAAGCCAAGCCATTAGAAACAAGAAGTCCTGAAAACAGTTCAATCCTTGGTTCTTCTCAAACAGAGAAAGAAAACTGAAAATTTTACTTGTTTCTTGAGAAAGACTACCATTAAAATACCAAGACTGCATGTGGGCTACAAAGCACTTGCACATGGCTCTGTTAATGCTATCACCAGGCATTACCTACAAGTGATTTCATAACAGCATACAATACTGCCACTATAGATAACAACCCTACTTCCCTTAAGGCATCCACAGAGCTGCCAAAGAGTTCACCAACAATCAAAAAAACTTCTGTCTCTGCTCACAGTTCAGCAAAAACTGCTTCACTTCACAACACATCCACATCTGTCAGCATAAGTGAATGTTCAGTGAAACCAATCCAGACAACACAATTTAGAAACCTATTCACAGAAGCGCTTCAAAAAATGTAGAGGAGCTAGCCACAGAAGTGAAATTAAAATTTCCAGATGTATTATGTTCTATAACTGCTGAGGACAATGTAAGAAGGTGGACAAAGCAATAACAGTCAACATAAATGGGAAGAGAAAAGGATTTCAGGTCAAAGACTCAAAACTATGTTTATGACACCATGGTGCCAGAACAAATGTTTTACAAGAAGACTACTGACTAGCGAGACCAAGCCAAGTAGTTCTATGAAACCACAGCTCTTGCTAGGTTTCAATTTATATACAGCCCTGCCATACCTGAAATTAACTACCACTGAGGTTGCTAGTTATTTATAAAAGCTGAGTAGAGTGCTTATTGCTTCTCTTCAGCTTCATGTCTGTATTACAGGTATCTCTCCTATCAGTCAGAAGACAGTTCAAATTCCATGTAAAGTATGAGGTTTAGCTTAGGGAAGCTTCAACTATGTTGTTGAGTGTTGAAAAAAGAGTTAGGCAGTACATGGGATCAGCAGAGTCCAAAGTGTAATGGGAAACTGCCAACACTAACACCTCAGCTTTAGAAGATATCAGCTTGAACACCCAGCAAACAGCACAAAATGCCCCAGCCACTGCAAAGACAGCATAAGTGCTGTAAAAAGGAGTTCTTTCTTCATTTTAAGGAAGACACACTTCAGAGAGCTCTTCAGAAACATATTTTGCTGACCCTTAAACCTTACCTTGCAGTAATCAGGCTAAGGAAAGATAAACAAAGAGCTCTTCCCCAATCAGTTAATTGCAGTATGAAGCTGTCACCAAACACAGTAAAACGACATCATGTTGCTAAGAAAGAAGTCATGCTTCATAAATCAAATGGCAATGGTGAGGCCTATAGACAGTCATTTATAAAGAAAAGCTTCCTTTGAAAGAAAAGCAGAAGTATGACCATTTAGGGTGCAAAGAGAAAAGCAGAATTGTTTTTTTGTCAGCGGTGTATGACTGCTGAATCAACTAAATGCAGAGCTGACACTGAAATCGTTTGAAGGAATGGAATCGCTCTTGTGCTCTTTAATGTGATACATTAATGCACTTTACTACCTGGAAACACGACTGCTTTCTTAGAGATCAGAACACTGCATTATTTTACGCTAAGTCACACACAGCTCAGAAAAGAAAAATAAGATTGGGGTTCTGTGCAGGTTTTACAGCCATGTCAGACTTGTACAGCAAATTCTCAGCTAATAAAAATACAAAATGAGGAATAGCAAGAGAAAGAGCAGCAACTTACAGTCCTGGAGCAACATCATCAGTAAACTGCATTTCCGGAGGTGGAAGCAAAGGAGTTATTAAGCCCTCCTGCATATTTCTGACTGAAGTAGGGAACCACTGCTCTTTGCACCTTGCCAGCTGCATTATTACACTCTAACCATGAAACAACAAGCATTCTGGGTGCAGCTGCCGTGTTTGATACTTACATTCATGCTGCTCATAGGGCGGATATGAAAGTCTTACAGAGATCAGGATGAAGAAAATAAACAGAGGCCAGGCAACTTCAATCAGCAGCTGGAACTGGAAACAATAAAGACATCATATTCAAAATAAAGGTCAGAACAGAAGTTCTAGGACAATCCACTTGTACACCATAACAGTTTTGTAAGCACTGTCTCATTTTGCTTTTGCCTACGCATTCCAGAATCAAGAAGCTTGTTCCTCCAGCTTCAGAGGACAATCTGCAAAGAATTACAATTTTTTCTCATTGATATATGCCAGTTATTCAACTAAAATGGATGTGCTTAAGGGCTATTTTTGGCTTCTTTTTATAGTTTTCTGTCCCCTGACTGAAAGAAACCTCCTAATGCAATGAGCTGAAATTTTATCCCATAGTTTGAGATAGTGGGGTACTTATATCCCACTCTCACAGCAGACCATTAAACTTCCACCCTAACACATCAGGCATGGAAAATGTGCTGATGCATGCTATGCCAACTCTTTCAGTACTGCAGAAATATGTAGGTATCTAGAAAGCAGAGCTACTAAAATTAGGCTCGTATCTAGTTTCTGTTTTGTTCTAATTTATGTTTTTTCCTGAAGGTTGGCAGCATCCACTGGTACAGGTCATCTACAGAAAGGCACTGAGTACCAGGTAAAAAAGAACTCAGTTATTTAGAGGGATGAGACAATAAGAAGAAAAGCCCTATTCTCAAATATACAACATTTCTTAGACAGAGAATTGAAGTGCAGAAAAATTCACTGAGAAGTGTCACATCCCACAGAAATATGTGGACAAAGCAAATCTCTAGCCTAGAGCTGCTGAGACACAAGCTAAAGATTCCCAGACTTGAGCTTCACTAGCCACACCCCTACTTTCCCACTTCAGAAAAACTGCTCAAACATGTATTTTCAGGAAAACCTGAAAGCTTTTTATGATGCTATTTCATATAACTAATAGGAGAACTGAGTGTTTTCTTGGTCAAATGAAGAAAAATCTTTTCCGCCTCTTTCCTGAA
>JAWWMU010000121.1:30406719-30417711 GCA_035048155.1 Cinnycerthia olivascens
CCTCCTCTTCCCCTCACAAGGAAGTTTTACCAGTTTCTTCCTTCAGGAATGTTCAGGTGAGGCAAGTTGTACTGGTACTAAAACATCTTCGCAAAACCCTTCCATTCTCTTTTTCTCAGGAAGAGGATTTTGCCCTACATTCTGCAAAGTTCTAGATGACTCCAAGGGGGACACAGCTGTAAAGGCTGCTTGTACACTTTATCATAACTTTTCTTAGCATGTTAGAGGCCGATTCAGAGAACTGCTTTGGTAGCAAGTGAAGAATGTCAAAAATCACTTATGAATAGAGAACCTCTACATTGTTTATTAAATAGGACCACAGTATGCAGTTCAGCAGCCGAACACAGACTTCCTGCATCCATTTGCATTCGTATATTTGTTATTAATATCAGGCCTATAAAAATGTATATACTTCACCTTTCTTTTAATGCCACTGACATCAGCAAATAGGACAATTCTAGCCAAGACGCATGTCCTGCATATCTGAACTATATCAAGCACCACGTTTAAGAGTCACATGTCATATTATGAGGTAATGTAAAGGCAGGAATAATGTGTATCCCCCCTGCCATGACAACTGAATAGAAAAAGGAAGGGCATACATTAAACCTACATGGTGTTTCTGTGGCATGGCCACTCTACCTTCATTTCATCTATCCAGTATTTCCTTCAGGAATAGCTGAACTAGTACAATTCCTGGTAAAATGTGATGAGCTGTGATGATTTCACACTCATGTCAATATGACAGAAATCAGGGGAACAAAGAGAAGGCTTGAAACTGCTTGATAAGGTCTGTATTGCATTGCAAGCTCTGGGATAAATTAAAAGAGCAGAGGTACAGTCATATGATTCAGAATTTTATTCAGGTCAACACTAAAATGTCCAATTTATATTTTCTAATGGCAATCAGAAGAAAGAAAATTACCCACACATTTCCAACTCATAGATAGACGCCTTTATTTTCTGTTTACCACCTAGAATTCTCAGCCTGCTGGTGTTGTAAAGTTAGGTCTCAGACCCAGGCAGCAGCTTTCAGTTACTGCTCACTTACAGGTAACCATATAAAAAAATAAGAGAACAGCGTTTCTTACACAGAAAGAATTGTTATTTACATCATGCCCAGAGCATGCTACAGGCTCCAAAGGGAAAGTTAAATAATGAACATATGATGTAAAGCAATAATCCTGCTCTTACTGTAATAAAAATGAATGTGCTTGCTTCTGTAGGCACAGGGCTGGCCTCCAAATTTATTTTGCTACTGAAGTAGCCATGTGTTTTTAAATTGCTATACTGCAGAGGTTTGTTTTGTTTTGTTTCAGTATTAAACCTCTCAATTCCTCAGCCACAGAACGGGAAGAGATTATTGAATTCAGCACAGTTCTTGAAGTCAAAAAGATTTACTTCTCCAATAGGAGGGTTTTTGTTCAGAGCACAAGGCTGTTTAGACCACGTCGATGTGTAAGCTGTAAGGAACTGTTACTGCCAAAGAAATTAGCTTGTTCTTTGTGTTCATAAGTGTATATTACCATTTTGACATGAAAAAAGAAAGCTGCATAGTATTAATAGAAGAATTATTTAAAAGGTAAGACACATCCATAGCCATGCCTCTGCAGTTCACTGTTATTTCAGACTTGTACAGGGCCGATGATTATGTTGACAAACCCCAAATAGTAGCTGGGCATGACCAAAAGACATTTTTTGACTGCTCTTCTCTCACAATCAAATGCAAGTGCATGTGTGCTTGCAAGCTCTCAATCCTTAGCATTCTGTGTGCACACTGCAGGACAATCTGAGCATTTAAAGCAAATTTAAAGGTAGCTCAGCTGAGAAAAGTACCCAGATTTCTTGCATGTATAGAAAAATATTCACCACTTTGTTTAATCATATGTTGGACATCAATCTGAAAACAAAGAAACAGAGAACTCCATTTTTCTGAGAGAGGAAAGCTTATGTTACAACAATTAGCTTCCACTTGCCTTCATTTTGACTTCAGATTCTTCATGATATTTTCCTTTATTACTTTACCTCCATCCAGATGCAAAAGGATTTATTATCATCTAATTTATTACATGTGATAGTTGCCACAACACATTTTATAGTTTGTGCTACGGTAATGCATAAGACTTCCAGTTAGTAGTCACATATTATGTAAGCACCAAAAATGAAGACAATTATTGCAGCATATAAGATTTTTTCACATACCTGAAGTTTTTGCAGGCTGTGAACTTTTATAAAAAATTATAAATCCCTTTAGCTCCCTACCCAGCCTCATATATCTCATTAAATCATTTCAGGAATCTATTTATAAAATCCCAGTTACACGACTGAAGTCTTAATTTCAGTCTGTAGAGGCTAATGGGGATATTCCTGCGAATAGGAAAAAAAAAACCTGACCAAAAAAAATCCCACATTTGAGATAAGAATTTGTAATTCTAATTCTAATGCTAAATTCCTAATTCACAAAGGGAAACTGAAAATGAAGACTTGAAGATCCTAACTGCTATGTTTACTGCACAGGACTTCTACATGAGGTATAATTGGAGTTCTTGCCAGTTAGTAGGCCAGACAATGAATATTCCATTAAACAGGGCTCCAATTACACTTGCAAGGAAACTGAATTGGAAATCCATGCTATTTTTAAAGACAATGCAGTTTACAATAAAATTCCAGCTCAACTGGCTTAGTTTTCAAGCTGACATGTCCAGTCTTGTCAGAAACATCATAGGGGCATGTGCTTTCTACCATCCAGTGTAAGATGTCCTTCTCAAGAACAGCTCTCTTACATTTTAAGCTGTCTTTATTAGAAATGTAAAACCATCTTAAAAATCAGTAGGGGAGGAATGATGTTTGAAAGTGCTGTGTTCTTCAACACAACACTGTGAGACAGATTTGGAGATGCACTTGCCTGAAGCACAACATTTTCCACTGCTGCAGTCTGGGATTTCTAGCTAGAAGTCTGAGTCACCACTGAAGTGACACTAGGAGGGACAAAGATCTGGAGGGACAAAGAGTAAGGGCAGATGAAAAGGAAGCACGAAAAATACAAGCACTCACAAGCACAGACACAGAAGGCAATCCATGACAGGCAGAGTCTTTTGAAAGAGACTGCAATACTAGCTCTGGTATGCTCCACTTCAAAAGATTGTTTTATCTACACCAATTTTAGCTTGTAATTCTGTCCTCCCGAGCATGCTGACACTTCTTGTAAAGTATGAAAACTGTTTCTTTACTGGTATGCATGCAAGTCCACAGCTACTACAAAATTGAGGAGATAATAAAATTGTGTGAATAATTGTAAATCAGACAATCTCATTATCCCACTAGGGACAAAAAAAATTACAGCTTTTGTAAACTTTGTATTCATGAGGAAGTCAGAAGATTCACTTTTATATTTAATGGGCCCCCAGATGGTTCGGTACTTAGTAAACAGCAATTGTGCAGTTTCCCTTAAATACCCCTGAAGTGAAAGAAAACAAATGCAGGTGGAAAATCTACGTCAACAGCTGTGGGCAACGCAAGGGGAGGGGAAAACAACATCAAAAGACTGTAAAGCTGATAGAATGGCTACATTCCTACCACCTCCCTTCATTTCCTATAGCAAATCAAAATATTTTTCCTCATTGTATTTGTGCCTTTTTGCAGCTTAGGGATGACCAGTAAACATCTTCATCCAGCAACGTGGTAACAATAGAGGAGAGAGAGAGAGAGAGGGAGAGAGAGAAAGAGGGAGAGGGAGAAGAAAATCTGTAAGGGGACAATGGGTGGAATTCCAATGAAAAACACACAAAAAAAACTCACAAGAGTGAGAGAAAACATCTTAAGCATTTATAGCTAATCACAAAGCTGCCTCTAAGAGTGAGGAAACATTATTCCTCTTTACTGCTTCATTTTACATTGCTGTCCAAATATCATGCAAGTGTATGCCACAGCTTAAACAGCTAAATAGGAGGAATCTGTACCTCATGAAAGAATAAAAATATTCATTAATTTTGATTGGAAGTGTTTAAAGACAAACTGTACTTACATTTCCTTTATGGAGTGGTATACAAAAACCGTGAATGTTACAAATGGTTGCATAAAATTTTCTTCAATTTTGTCTCTTCTAGACCAAAGGGGGATTGTTGTGTTGTGCTTTGAGAACTTATCCTTCTGTTACAACATTTAAAAAGAAAAATGCAATTAGTGTCAGAAATACCTACAAACACTCCTGAAACCAAGCTAGAATCTGTCTCCATGGATAATCTGTATCTTCAGTTCACAGGCCACTTAGGATCACCTTTACCATTCTTTATAGCATTGTCCTTGAAACATAGGTAGGAACAGCCATGTTGTAACTACATACAACACAAAAGAACAAACTCTTCACCTGATTTTCCTGGCTAATGACTACAGGGTAAATTTATGGAATTAATACATAAGGCCAAATTGAGACTGGGTAAGTTTTACCTAGAGGAAGCATGTCTTTAAACCTCCTCAAACACAAAAACCCAGCTGCAGGATTCACGTCTGGTCTCAGTAAACACATTACAATGTACTTATTTTAGCTCTTTCAAAAATTGCTGTGCGTGCCTCATCACTGTGGTTTTAACACTGTAGAGATATCCAGCTCTTACAGGGCAAGAAAACATTTCAGTTCACTCCTAGAAAAGACCTCAGAAAAGTATTCCTCGTACTGTTTTCTCCATCTTATTCTGCAAGCTCAGAAAGAATGGTTTGGTGTCAGCCTGGAGGTTTTGTAAGTCTCTTTTGACCACTTTTGGTTGATCCAAGATCAAAATTCTCAGCAGAAGTAATCCTTCCATGCTAAAATCCATACAGCGCTGCTGCAAGCTTTGTGCCCAACAGAGGACTCATTCAGGCAGCGTTACCGCTGGGACTACTGTAAATTACTTTGCAAGGTAATTGTGGTGCAGGACGGGCTTGCGTTACGATTTTGCTAGCAGTGTTTAAAGGAAATGCACAAGTACAGTTTACAGGATCGGAGGCGCTCTGCAGAAGTGGAAAGCGAGCAGCGCAGGCGGCGCACGCCCTGCGGCCGTGACCGGCAGTAACCCCGCTCACAGCCACCCTCAACGAGGAGCGAAAACACTCCCTCCCCTTGCCAGCGTTTGGGATGAGCAAGCTCCAGGGTATCCACAGTGCGAGTCCTGCGAACACATAACCTCTCGGATGCAAAATAGGTGGTGATCGTGGGAGCCGAGCTGACCGGCTCCTGCTGCGCGGGAGAGTCCGCGCCCCTACTTAAGTGACACTGCCACCTGCGTGGCTTCCCGGGGGAAAGGCTGAGGGCCTGGGGGGCAGCAGATGGGCTCGGGGTGTGCGGCCGGAGGAACGGGAGCGCTCGGCACTCGGGCAGCCTGACCGGCAGTAACCCCGCCGCCAGCGCCGCCGCCAAGTAGGTGAAAAGTAACTCGGAGTCATCGCCCGCGGGAAGCGCTTCCCCCGCCCCGCCTGGCCCGCGGGGATGGGACGGGGGGGCTGCCCGGGGTGGGGGTAGGAAATGCGGGAGGACAGAACAGAGCTGGTGACGGGGGGGTGGGGCGCCTACGGAACAGGGGGTGCTGGTATCGTAGCACAAAGGAGCCAGCGCCCGCAAACTTCTGCCGGTCAATCTGCCCTCCCGAAAGGCCTCGTCCGTAGGAAAAAAAAAGTGGTTGGTACGTGCATTTTCTGGGGAGGAGATGGGCGGGCCAGAGCCCCGTGTCTGCCCTTTCCTGCCCCCAGGAAAAGCATTCCTTCCCCCATACTGCTGGGATGGAGGCGAGGGGGGCAAAGGGAGCCCCTCCGGATAAGGGAAGCACTGCTCTGCTTCCAACAAGCTCCCACCATTGCCCCCCTCTCGGGAGACCTGCCCCTGCTCCGGGCTGCAGAAGGGCCGGGCGCTGCCACGTCCCTCTCAGACACGAGTCGTGCTCCGGTCACATGTGCTGCTGCCGCTCAAACCCGAACCCAAACCCAGCCCCAAACCCAGCCCCAGCCCCAGCCTGCGGGCGGCCGCGCACTCCGCCGAGCCTGCAACCAGCGGCGGCCGCCTTTCCTTTATGAGCCACCCTGTGCAGACCTTTATTACTAGCTGTAAGGCTGTATTTAGTAACTTTAATAAGTTATTGGTATTTGAACAGATTTTCATCTCTGAGGTAACAGAGGCAAGACAAACGGCATCTCTTTAGACTTGCTTTTTAGTTGTTTATGATCTCCTTTAAGGAGCTTTGGGTAATTCATGTTGCTGCTAACCCAGACAGGCTCTGACCTCCATGATAGTTTCTAGCATGTGAAAAAGAGTCATCAACTCTCATATACATATAGTAGTGTGCATATGTATGATTATGGGTGTAATCAGCATCTTAGGTGCTAGACTTCATAGTCCTGAGCATCTTCCCGGTAGACTGTGGTTACGGATCGAAAACCATTCTGGCGAGAGGGTTGCCCCGGGGCAGCTGCTGTGCTGTCCAGGGCCAGCCAGCAGAGGTGTGACTGGGGCGACGCAGCATCCTGCCCGGGGCAGGACCGGTGCGCTCCAGCTGGGCAGCTGCCTGTTCTGTAAACAGCCACACAAGGAACTTAGAATCCCACAGGGACGCTAATAAATCTCTACATTTTTTTTGCTGTCTTCCTTCATGCAGCGCTGTAGGGGGCATTTGTTTTGTTAAACATTAGGAAAGTGGCTACTGTCAATAGTGGCACGGCACAGGTGCTGTAATAGAGACAGGCTTGCATCATTGCACAGTCTGTCTCCATCTCCTCTTCCTCCTCTGGAATTTAATTCCTACTAAGTGTGAATAACTTACTGCACCTATTTCAAGCTTCAAATGGTACTACAGTTTACAGAGCACAAAGAGCACTGGTGTTTACTATTTTTTGAGCTTTGGGTATGTCAAGAGATAGGAGATAGTTATTATACTCAAACAAAAATACATTGCCAGGAATTCTGCAGGTGCTTAACAGCTGTACGTAAAGCTGTATGAGTGAAAATTTTGGTGGGTTTATCCTACATCACCACTTCTGCCCTTTGTAAACACAACATATAAGAGATTTTTTGGCATATTTCACCTTGAAACATGCATTTGACTGCATATTAGGCCTTTGCCTAATTTAACTATCTATCTTAAACAGAGTAGGTGTGGTAACAGTAACAACATGTAGAAAACATCATGCCATTACTCAATACAGTATGTTTCTAAACCTGTGTATCAATTAAATCTCCGTGAATTTGTTCCATCTGCTTTCAGTGTAGAGATTGTCTACTTTTTTCAAAGGCTGGCATGACCGCGTTTCTTCTGTAATAAAATTCATTGCACACTTGGCTTTTCTCATTCCTGAGTCTACTAGTTTTCTTTGCAGATGCCTCAGAAACTATTGCTCCATTCTATGCCAGTCCTAAGAGAGATAAATGTGTTTAACCTCACAGAACAAAGTACTCTCCCACAATCTGAACATGCTGAAACAAAACACAGCTGCCCAGAGGACAGAACAGGGGGGCTGCAAGTATATTTCAGTAGAGGAGGAAAAATAAAGCTAGTATAAACCTTCAAATTGTTCAGAAAAGTGTATTGTTTAAAAACCCTTTATGTTTGTCCAGGCATTTGGACAATGTCATTCCTAAAAGCATACCATTTCAGTCTTACAGCACCCTCAGAAGTGCTAGATATCTCACAGAACAATTTGAAGGTCAGTTCTGGCTTGAAGTGTTTACAATCCATTTCCCTTAACTCGAGCAGGTGATGTTAAATTCAGTCCAAAGGGGTAAATGGCAGACATTTAAATTCAAAATGCTGGTTCCGAATTGGGTTTACAGAAAATTTCCCAGAGTGTTCTTGCTTTGCTCCCTGAATGCATGATTAAATTTTTTACAGAAAAAGAGGAGTTGATCTTCCCCAGTTTACTCCTGAAAATCTCAGTTATTAGGAATTGAAGTTTACCAGAGGGATACCAGTAAAGTTGCAATCTAACTTTACTGTTAGGATGTGTTATCCCTGTTACACAGCAAAAGCTTGGCCTGACCTCTCCCATTAAAATTAGACCCTCCAGTAAGTATGTTTAGTTAAAGCACAGCTTTGTTTTCATGACCTTAAAATGGATCATGCCTCATTGCAACTACTTAAGTGTCGTGCTGCTGATTTTGCCTTCTGTCAAATTTACTTTTTCCTGCTGTGGCTTTTCCCACTGTTTTGACTTTTGGAAGGCCACTGGAACATAAGGATGATCGACTCACATGCTTGTCCTTTCTATTGACAACTGAGTCAGGCAGTCAGAGAAGAGCATTTGGAAAAGCATGAGAAAGTAAGGTAAGCATGCAAGAGAATCACAGAATGGAAATGAAATACAGGCCTCAGTTCACATCTGGCAACTTAAAAGTGCTAGATTTTAGGCCTAGATCCTCATGCCCTGTTGAGCTCTGCTCACTGCATTATAAGAAGAGAGGGTGCAGGTCTTTTCATATCCCCCCAACCATGCAGCTGCCTAGAGCTCAGTGGGGATTGAGCTGCATGGGAAGTCTGGCAGTTTCATTTCTCTGGAGCTTTTTAGTGCTGAGTTGTTAAAAAAATCTGTCCTACATACTGTAAATGTATTCTGCAACACAGCACATTATTCTTGATGAAGTCATATGGATGCTAGGCTGAAAATTTGCCTCTAATTTGCTCTGAGTATACCGCCTGCTTTCAAACATAAGGTGAATGACTTATTGTAACCCCAGATTGGTTTCAACACCAAGTGATTAAGCCGTGACATCGAGACAAAGTAAATGAAGGAAGTGGTTTCATAGAACAGGCTGACACATGACAGGCACAGAACTAATTCTGTAGCAAAAGAGGGGTGAGTCATACATCTGCTACATGTACTTTGGTTAAATTCTTGCGGATCTGAATCTCTTGTACATATAAAAACATGAGGAAAGGGGCTAAGCTTTCACATTGTGCTTGTGTTTAACAATGCTACTGTAGCAGTATATCTTTTCAAACATTTCTCTCCATTGAACTAGCAGATGAAATTGAACATCTCTCTTACCTTAGGGGAGCTATAGCTTTTCCCTCTACTGCATCTTTCTTATCCCTGCTCCCTTGTGTTTAGAGACCTGTATGTCCAAAATCATTACAAGCTTGCAGTGGCTTAGCAGGCTAGCACTTTTCTTTAATGGTCATCTCTCATATCCCAGAACTTACACGGATTCCTCATCTTTTATAGTTTAAAAAAATGAGAACCAGATTCCAAAACCACACCCTGGTCAGCTCAGGGGAGCAGATTCACCACCATTAGTTGACAGATTTAACCCATATCCCTACTGAACTGCTGATGAAAGAAAAAAGGTAGGTAGAGGTAGTTCCATTCTGGAGAGACGCAACACTCTCATCTTGTTTGTTATGAATAGATGTAGTCTGACTGATACAAATAGGTGGAGTCTGGTGAGCACTGCTCTTCATGTTCCTCAGCCTACCCCCAGTCTGTGCCTGCTAAGACAATCATCGCATTTCAAGTGAGTTCAGTGTAGAAGGGGATTATGATACCCACTGACTAAATATCTCTTGGAGGCATCTGCTTTTTTCTTTCTTTTTTTTTTTTTTTTTTTTTTTAAATGTACAGTGTTCCTAGTACTGCAGCTACCTGGGCATATACCATGACACTTAAGATAAGGAAAAGACTGGAATGCAAGTGACCAAACTAAAGAAAATGACAGTGTTAAGTAAAACGTCTCTATTGCCTTGACTTTGCTTCTTCCAGATGCCTGCTCACTTTAGCATTACTCAGGAAACAAGTCAAGGAAACATGTCTCTACCTTTTCCCTGAAGTATTTGTACCATAATTGCAGCTGCTCTGTTAGATTACCTTCAGTTTATACCAGAATGTCCTGTCAGACAGTCACAAAATGTGTTCCATAAAGGATCACTGCACACTGAGAATTCTGCAGTTCCCTGACCTTCACATACTTGCTGCACTAGAAGCAGATGTACTTCTCATTGATCTAACATGCAAGTATCCACTCTGCCGCAACCACTCCTCACATTTTACGTGTTTGATCTTTCCAAGTTCTTCCCCGAAGACTGTGAGATTGCATTTGCACTGAAAGCACTTGCTTTTACTGAATGGACTTAGCCTTTCCTCATCCTTCCTTAGCAAAACCTCCAGGTTTTTTTTCTGCTTTTAAATAGATTGACACTGAACTTCTATTGGTTCTTCCTATAGCCACTGTAGGCAGGCTGTTGTTGCACAAGGCATGCACTGCTCTCGTGCACACTTAGGATATTTCTCTCTTAACTCAGCGGTCTTCTGTTCTTACATATCCTCTGTGTTCTGCTGTTAAAGAACTTCCTCCATTTCAGCCTAGAAGTGGCTGCATTCTGCTGGGCGATAAAGCAGTATTCTGCATCCGTGTAATATCTATGAACTGAAGTAACCCCAATGGAGAACTCTTTCATTATTGTGAGCGCTGGAAGGGACCACACAGCAGAACCAGTTCTTCCCTCCCTGAGTCACAAAAAAAAAAAAAAAAAAAAAAAAAGGGAAATGCAAAATCCTGTTTTCAGCATTAAACAGCCAAAAAAAGGCATCTGATTTGCAAGGTAATACATGCTAGAGGGGACAAGGGACAGCTGGGTTCTGAAACATGCTGGCATCATTCTGGAACTAATGATCTAGTTGTTAGATGCAAATGTAAGGAATTTTCCAGGGATAGAAAAGGCAAATTTTAAAAGCTATTTCAGTGTTACAGAAAATCTCCCAAAGAGCTTATCAGCCTCTTCAGACTCTTACGCACCCTGTGCTTCCTCTCAGAGGCGCATATGTTTCTCCAGCCTGGATATGGAGATACTGTGGCAAATGTGTTCCTGTAGTTCTCCCTAATGTACTAGCAGTACCATGTCATGGTGCTCATCTTAAGAGTGCTTTCAGTAAATTTTGACAAGAGTTTTGCAGTGAGTGAACCAACAGGACTTCACTGACACAACAATTTGTAGGTTTTCATTTGCCTGTAAAGGCTGTGAGTGTCTCCTCTGCAAA
>JAWWMU010000121.1:30422035-30441230 GCA_035048155.1 Cinnycerthia olivascens
GTCCCACATACATGATTTATATGATACTTTCCCGCCTTATTCTTTGCTCCTGGCCAACAATTCCATATTAAATCGGAGCTTGCTATGCTTTACTTGTTTTATGTGCATTAAATAGTCACAATTTTTTCAGTTTTCTAGTAGTGCAAAGAGCTTTTCCCACCTCCAGGTCTCTGTTTCTTTAATTGGTCATTGGTGGCCTGGGACTTTCAGTAGCAGCCTATGCTACAGCTCTTATCATCCCATGCCCATACCCCTCCACTGCATCCTGTGTACCTCCTTGTCAGGGCCTCTTCTCCTATACCAGGCCAGCCTGTTACTGCTCTGTAGGGCATCACTGTGGGTAAAGTGGTATCTTGCTTTGCCCAGACCTGTTTCATAGTGCTACTGATAATGAAACCCAGAAAAGAAAACTTCAGCGTAATAATGATGAACTATGATGAGAAAATTACTAGAAATCCATACTGACACTATAAATACCAGGAAATTCTACAGTAATTTTGGTGCAGGGTTCCATGCTCAAAGCTCAAGAGGGTTTGGCATACAGGATCATAGAATCTCCTGTGTTGGAGGGAATCTATAAGGATCATGGGGTCCAACTCCTGGCTCTGCACAGGACACCCCAAGAGTCACACCATGTGCCTGAGAGTGTTTTCCAATGCTTCTTGAGCTCTGTCAGGCTTGGTGCTCTGACTTCTCTGGAGAGCCTGTTCCAATGTCCAGCCACCCGCTGGGTGAAGAACCTTTTCTTGATACACAGCCTAAAGCTCTCCTGACACAGCTTCAGGCCATACTCAACCCCAAACTTTAATTGTATGAACACCCAGCCCATGAGCCCTTTGTCATACTGCTCTGCAGAATTTCTGAAGCAGCAATATAGATTGATGAGATTTTTACAGCTTCTTTAGGAAAAAGAGAAAATAAAAAATACCACAACCATCACAAAATTCAGCATCTTCCATAAAGGTGATATTCCTACATGAATTATTATGCATGGCATGATGTATTATGTGACGTTCTAAACTGGGGGTGGTTCTTTTGATTCATAAAAAGGAATCATATGAGGAAAACGTGTTACAAATAGAGACAAAGCTTAGGAATTTTTTTTCCTTTTAAGCCTTGTCTTTTACCTGTTAGTCCTTATTATTCCTATAACAACTTTTATTCCTTAATTTACAATCTTATAAGATTTTGATCTGTCTCTAAAAAGCAAACATTTAGTCTGAACATATGCCAAAATTTTAGCACCTTTCTTCTGTTTGACATAGATCAATGCAAACATGGCCTTATCTTTTGCATTTAGTATTGCTTATCAACTATTCCACTTCTTCAGTTTTAGAAGTACTTCAGTTTTAGAAGAATATTCAATCTGCTTTAATAACTCTAAACTGAAAATTAGTATTGAATAAAACTGTAAAACATACTAAACTCACAATTTTATAATAATATTATGTGGAGAGAAAAAAGAATTTATCCACAAAAACCTGGAGGTTTTTGATAACAAAATACAGTACAGACGCTAACATATTGGGAGAGAAATTTTTTGTTTTCATCTATTTTTTAGCTATAGGGTTTACCATTATATTATTTGGCCATGTCTATTAAAAGACTATTATATAATAACAGAAAAAAGCAATTATTTTTAATAACCCTATTTATTCATTTGACTGAGAATAGTAAGATCAGATAAACATTCACTTTGTATCTACATGTTAAAGATAAACCATTCTGCCAGTTATCCATGGAATAATCGTGGTAACTGAACGAAAAAAATAAATAATAATCTTCTCTCTAAAGACATACTATCATTGAGTCTTCTTACTCTTTTACAATTATATTCAAGTTTTTACCCTGCCTCAAACCATTCACAGGAATGTGTCTATCTTGAGAGTGTCATTTTGGTAAAGTGTGTAATTTTAATCATTTCTATATGTGCCATTTTAGAAGGTGAGTTGACTTTACTATGATGACTTGATTAGAAGGAAAGAACCTGGATCCCCTCTACCCACAAAGTCTTTAAGCAAGGGGTGGCCTCCCTGAGTCCTTGAACAGACTGTGCATTCTATGTGCAGTTCTTGCACAACAGATAGTAATATATTGCACAAGTGGAGACTGCTGTGTGTCCAGAACCACACACAATGCATGAAATGAGCCAAGAGGTGTTTCAGTGAGTTTTCAATTGCCTTGAGATCCACAGGCTCACCCACCTATCCTAACTCCACCTATAGTGGCCTAATCAGCTGCTGGTGATCATCATCATCATCTGCCTGTGAACAGCCCTGGAAAATTCTGCCTCCTTGATCCTTCATGGCTGGTCCTGTATTCCTTCTCTTTCTCCACCACATGAAAGCTGTTTTGTTTCTCTTGTAGCCAGGAGGCTAGGTACCCTCTGCTTTCAGCTTATTTTAATGTGAATATTTGCAATATTTTTGTATTTATAAATCATCCCCTCTAAAACGCTATTCATCTAGTAACTGTTCCCTTATTTCCTCTTTCCAGAGAGATATCTGAGATAACTCTCTGGTGCTACTGGTCTAGGCTGAATTGGTCAGCTCCCTAGCCAGTTCCTTTTCCTGATTCCTTGATATCTCTATTAAATATATGTTAATTTATGTAATCCTTTGGGTTTTAGATTTGTTTGATTTTGGTCTTATGCAGGTTTTTTTCCTTTGATTCGTTGGTTTTGTTGTTGGGTTTTTATTTCTGTTCTCTTTCTTCCCCGAGATAGAAAACTAATTCCCTGTAATATAAGATGTAAGTGTAATTTTGAAAACAGCTCATTCTATTCAAAAGCCAGTCTGGGTGAGACAGCATCAGGTTTGCCAGATGTACTCTTTTTGTCATATCCAAGAAGGTTTTGCATGTTCAAAACAGCTGTACATGCAGTTACGCTGCTGAAGGCATGCAACATACCATTTCATTGGCACATGAGAAAATACTGTGCTGTCAGGCTGGAGAAACACTGTCTGCTGTAGAAAGTATCTGCCTTATGCCTACAGGGCACTGCACCACTGCAGTGTGGATATAAACCCTTGGTCTAGAATCCTCAGCAACTCTGAACATAACTCCACATCACTAGATCTGAAGGTCGGGAGCTGGATGCAGCCAGCAAGGAGGTACAGCCAAAAACTCTTCCCGTTATCAACTGACTCGACACTTCATCAAGCTTATCTTAGCACTGAACTTTGACAGTAACCTCAAATGCTTCTGTAATAAAGTCAGTGAAACACTGAGCTATGTGTTGTGCTGTAGAATCTGCTTGAGGGGGAAATGGAAGTCTCAGAGCTTAAACCATACCCTGGATAAAACAGTATCAGATCTAACCCCAATCCCATGCAGGAAAAAAAGGGAACTTGTTCTCTCATTTTACTCTGGGGCTTGTTTGCTGAAGCAAGTGGAAGCAGTGAGACTCAAAGTACATTTCTCAATAGTAATTTTCTTTCGATATTGTATTTCTGCACTTACTGAGGTCGTACATATCGAGACGAAACTGTAGCTGCTACTATCAATGTTTTGATGTCTGTAGTCTCCTGGTTCTCCTAGCTTTAGCTTTAGTGTGGAATGACCTAGTGTATTAGTCTGGTCAGAATACGGTTTATTCCAGTGACAAATAAATAAAATGTAACTCTTTGTTTGCCACTTTGCCAGTCAGTTCAGATCAGAACTTTGAAGGCCTCCAAGTCTGTGTGTTAACAGAAGCACATAAGGATGGTTGCAACAGTAAGATCAGAGCTCCATCTCACTCAGTGCTGGAGGGCAGTAGCAGGCGCAAGGTTAAATGTAAAATGAGGGTAAGCATACAGTGGTACTTCCTGGGGATAAACTCTCAGATTCCAGTGACCTAAAACTCATAGATGTCAGGGTCTCCATAAGATTAGGGAAGAAAAAATAAAGAGAAAAGAAGATTTTAAGGTAATAGTTTAAAACCAGAATATCCTCACTGGCTTGATGGCTGAATTTGAAATCTGCCTAGGCCTGTACTACTGATAGCACACACTGCAATAATAATTCCTACCAACATATTGCTCCTGGAGTAAGTGGGTTTTTTGTGGGGATTTATGGACTACACTTGTAACATCAAGGAGAATAAGCTGGCCCTGGAGTGGAGTTATAGAAAATGTCAAAAAAAAAGCGTATTTACATGAAGATGAAAGAGTATGCCAGGTCTGGTTTGAAATAGGGACCTATACTGTATTAAAAAGTCTTTATCAGCTCTCTGATAATTTATTTGCAGAGAGCAAGGAAGGTTTATTTATGGCTGCCTTCCAGGACTCAAGTTCATGTGTTGGCCTGCAGTAAGGTGTGTGAAGTACGTCTGAATGAAAGACTCAGTCTAGAGAGACAGGCCCTGCTCTGAGGTGCAGGGTTATTCCTTGAGTAATGGAGAACTCTTTATTCAGTCTACATGAGATCAATTTCCATCAAAGCATCAAAGGAAAAAAAATTACAATCTCTCTGTGATTTATTTTTACTTTTCTAAAGGATGATTAATGAAATAGTGAAATAGTGAGTAACAATACCAGCAGAGACATACCCAGCAGGACTGTAGCTTATGATGTTCACTTTACCAGAGTGATATTCTATTCTATTTAGTTCACAGGTCTCTAAAACCTTCTCTATCAAAACAGCTGTAAATATCTTCAGAAAAAAAGTATGAGTGAAAACTGATAGCCACTCACAGAATCCTATTCGCCCTTTGATGACTGCATGTAATCTACATCTCCTATAGTGCTCTTCATCTGCATATGTCAAAGAGTTTTATAAAAGAGACTGTAAACATTGCCTTCATTCTATAAAAAGAGGCTTGACCATGGAAGGAAGTGTTCAAGGTCACACTGAAAGTAGCGGTACAGACAGAAACTAGACTTCTCTCCTCTAAGCCAGGGAAAGTAAGTAGCGAACTTTTTATTTAATGATCACACCAAAAACGAAGGAAATAATCACACTGGTTCAATCCAAACCAAAAGACATGCTGGTAAGTCAGCAAATTCATGTTTAAATGCAAAGTACAAGTTGCAACATTTGCTGCTGTTTTTCTAGCCAAAGCATTTCATCAAACTCAACCCAGATTTGGAAGCCTTTTCCATTTTCTACTTTATGACCATAATTACTTTTGCCAATACTAGGAGAGAGCTCCACTTCAGAGTGTTATCTGGCCACAGTGCAAGTATAACATCACAGAGACAAGTGCTAAATGAGAAACCTGAACTTCTGTCTCTTTCAAAGGACAATCATAAAAGTACTAGATATTGTAATACTTCAATATAAAGAGAAAGTGGACTAGGTCTTCCATATGAGCAAATTTTCTGGAAAGAGCAGAAGAACAAGAAATCTGCAAGAAGAGCACAATGCATTCAAAGAAGTTGCCTACAGACACCACAATGAAAACTGTTCCACTACAAAAGGTGTGAGATATCAACAACAATGCAACTGCATCATATACAAACTTCTAGGTACAGCTAGAAATATATCAGACAATGTGCATTAATTCAGTGTCTTACCTCAGACTGGCCAAAGACATGAGTTTAGGAAAAAGATACAAGATACATTCATAGAAATTTTTTTGCTGATATAATACAGTCTTTCAGTGGTTTGAGGTTTAAGAATAACCTGTATCCTCACCTTTGTGTTTAATAGTCCATGACGAACTTCCATTAATTCATCTAATGAAATTTAAGCAAATTGTTGTCAGCACTTAGGGGTGATGCAGCATGACCATTATGTGACATATGCACACACTGCATTGCCAAATCTTCATATTGTTGTCCCAAATATGGGTTCTTTCACATGGTGCACTAGAAGCTGATCCACACATAGAGTCAAAATATTTGTTTCATCTCTGTGTAGAGGTGAGTGCTGGGTGGTAAACTAGCAAAGCTGCCACACCTTCTTTTATATGCTCTGAACAGTGAAACATTTACATTTCCCATATACACAACAACCTCAAACCATAGTCATTGGCTTTTCATTCTCTTGTCCCTGCAGAAAGGTACCATGCACATTTATTTTACTGCATGTGCTCTGTAAGGAAGAGGCTTAGGCCAGTAAGAGGCAATCATGTGGTAGGTATTACATTATTTAGTGAATAAGGCTAACACAAAGTTCCCTTCTTTGGCTTTGTAGTTTGATTTCTAAAGTCTTCTTTTTCTTACTTCTCAGGTCATGGCTCTTGGTTCCTGAAGGTTTGGTTATTCTCTCATTTTTCATAAGCTTTTTTATTTACCCTCTACTGTGCTTCAGTGAAATTTTTAGCTTTCCATGGCACCTTAGTTCAACAAAATAGAGAAGGATTTACACTGCTATAATCCCATGTAAAACTGGACCTGGTGCTAGACACACCTTTACAAATAAAGATATCACCCATTTTGTTGATAATATTTTAAAGCTCGGCCTTGTCTGGTGGTTCTCGTTTTCAAAACAACTCACAACACAATGCTACCTTGTGACCTATGTTTTGAGAAACACATGAAAGGAACTGAAAGAGTATTGTCCTGCAGGTTGTTGGAAGCTACTGATCTGTGAAGCTCTTTACTGTGAACACTTCCTCTCCCCTAGCCTTGTTCCAACATAAGACAGCTGTCATCTTCTCAGCTAAATTGGGAGGAAGTTTTCACTACACTTTGATATTAATGCTGCCTTAATAATCTCTGGTGTTGAATCCATTTCCTTACAATGAAGCATGAAACAAAAGGCCAAAATGCTTAAAGAAACAAATACCTATCAGATCAGTTATTCAGTTTCAAGCTTTCAATAATCTGCCTTTGGACGGGGAAACACTATCTACAATGGCAGGGACACTCACCTATGCAAATGTCAGAAGAAAAGATTAGTTAATCTCCTGTACTCCTAGTTTAATCCAGGATGTGGCTGATACCACTCATATTGAATACAAAATGCAGAAGAAAAGAGTGAGAAAGCCCAGCTGCTTTGCTTTTGACTTTTCTTATATATCAGTTATGAGATGACTGACCAAATTTTCAAACCTTTTAAATGTTTTTGAATGCTTGGGTTTGTTGTTTTTTTTTAAACTATGATTATAAATTTTAATTTTTAATTTTGTAATATTTTTGGAACAAATTTTTCAGGTGTCTAACTTGGCAAATTTGGACAGTGCTTTATTGGGAGAGAGGAGCTAGTGTCCCAAAGATTGTATATAAAGACAATGAAGGTTGCATAAACATATCTGATTTGTGTGTTTAAGTATCAAGACATAAATACACTGAAAATATAAAGTCCTTTTTTAAGACTATGTATGTAGGACAGGTTTCTAGAGCTGATGATTTCATGTAGCTGTCACTAGCCTCCTTTGGAAATGTACATACTCACATCTGGAAATCAGACTGCTTTTGTTAGTTTTTTCAGCTTCAGGTCCTAGGCACTAGCGTTTTACTCATTATTTTATATGTATCATGAACACAGAGTGGTAATGCTAAGAAAGGGGGAAAAATCAAAGTTTTAAGCTATCACTCCAGGTTTTTAAATTAATTTTAAAATTAAAACAATTTCTAATTGGTCATGGAGTCTGTTTCCTTTTCTTCATCTTCACTAATATTGTCAACTCTTAATTTTCAAGGAAAACACAAAAAGTTAAGTGCCTACTATGCTCAGGAAGAACTTAAGGTGAGACAACTGAGATTTTGAACAATGTATTTATTATAATGAAGGGGCTTGTGATCCTGAAAGGGTAGGACAACAGAAAGAAGGCCTCTCTTTTGTTGTAAACAGCATGAGCCACAATAGAAACACAGAGTGTTGGCTTCTGTTGGCTACAGGGCCAATCTTTCAACCTGAGACAGTTGCTGGTTTTACTAGTGTTGCATTTGAAGAATGACAGCACTGTCTGTAATGTTTCAGCTCTTGCAAAATTCTCATCTCACAAATAAAATGACCAGAGGTGATATTTGTTTCTTGCCTGCCTGCTGATCAATAAGCAGGTCTGGTTCAGCCTGTCTTTGAACTTAAGCATCCTCTTGCCATTGAATGGTTTACATTCAAAAACCAATGTCAAGGTCTCTGTGTTGACTTGCAGGACATATATGTTGTGAAAGCTTCGTTTAAAATAAAAGTGGGACTTTCCCCATTTGTGCATGAGAGATGGGATTTGTGTGGTCAGAACTGTGTACCTGTGATGATTCCTGCTTACAGTGGTTACATAGGGCTACCATCTGTTTGGGATTGGCTGTGGCTGTATTCTGGTTATTGCTAATACTACAAGCCATAAACACATAATAAACTGAAGTCCTAAAGCAGTTTGAACAAAACAAACCAACAGGGAAATCCAGGCTCTTTCAAAGCAAAGGAAGGGTTGGAGGCCATTGGCACTCCTAGTACTCATGCACAGCTTAACTTGTGTCTTACAAGTTGGTAGATCTCAGCCAGGTACCTTGTGAAGTAATCCATATCTGCAGATGTGGCTCTTGAAGAAAATTCCCCTCATCACCCCTCTCTCAACAAAAGATGTCTTCACAGAAGGTTTCTTATGAGAACCATCCCATTTCTTAACACCAGCAGTAATGTATAGGTTACCTTTTCTGCTGTTTGTGATCACTTTCCTTCTAGCCTTAGTCAGAGCTTGTCTGCTTCATCTATATTTGGGATTTGCTACTAGTGTAGTCTCCTCTTTTTATAATGAGTCAAGTCAGTTCGTAAGGGCTGTGTCACTGCTTGTTTCAGCACAAGAGAAAATTGCAGGAATGTGCAGTCAACAATGGGAAGGGGAAGCAATATCATATCATAGCTCTCCTAGAATTTTCCTAGTCTGCCTTAGGTTACCTCAAATCTGTGTTTTCAGCAGGTTTTGCTGCTTGAATGAGAAAGTGACTTTTACTTTCTAACTAGTAACCAATTTTGAATCTTTCTCAAGGCTTCCTCTGCCTATGGATTTCAGGCATTTAGAAGCTATTATTGTCTATTTCAGGCAGTTACAAGCTATTACTTAATAGCTTCTAACAAGGCCCTTAAAAATTTAGAAATATTTAGAAAACTTTACTTCTTTATCATGAATTGTTTATTTCATCTCCTAGCCTATGTAGCTTGGCCTCACACCACAGAAGTCAGGGAACCATGCTCTTTTGTACTGATTGGGAACTTAGCAGACACAAATCTGCTCCACTAGTTTACCTAAGAATTTAATTTCAGAAGTAGGATTTAAAAAGGCAGAACTATTTCAACCCCTCTTATGCTGTTTACATCACAATGTTATGTAATTCTATGGCTAATGATTTGCTTCAGAGTATTTCCTTCACAGTTTTTCTCAGAAAAACAATGTAACATGGGTGAATTTCCAGCCAAACAACTCTTCTGAACCACAAAAAGCATAATTTCTCTTAGAGGTATAGCTTTTTATTCCTTGGTTCTGTAAGAACTCTCAGGTAAACTTCATTCAGTCCTGGCAAATACTCACCAATTTCTACAGTTTTTGTATCACATTTTTTTAATGCCTTTCCCTATTACAATGTCCCATCATCAGACAAACATCAACATATCCTTCTCTTTGTTGTGAGAACTACAGCAAAATGCTCCTTTTGCTGCTGCCTTTTGATGTTCTCCCTTGATAGAAAATGCGTACTTGCTCTGGATTATATTTATTTTTCCTTAGAGGATTAAATAAGGAAAAAACAAACACAATGTCCAGAGAAAGAGTCCTCCTCCCTATTCCCATACTATGAGAAAAATGGCAGGGAGATGGTGAACTACAGCCCTAGCTGTGGATACACAACAAATGCCAATGGTTCAGATTATCATTTAGTGTCATTTATAATCAGGCAGTCCCCATTGATTACCACTCAGAATCAGAGCCCTATGCTCTGATAAGCACCTCTGGGCAAGGTACTGCCAAACAATTAAGAAGAGAAGCAGATACTTACATGGTGTTATTAATATCTAGAGAGCTTATGTAATTTCTGGCATTTCCTGTTTCCAAGTGGACTATAAACAATGTTAAACATTTACATCTTCAAAATTTTAATTGCCTTCCATAGGAATTCCAGTAAGATATATGCTGTACCCATTATTATCTGTGTTTATGAGGAACAGGAGACAGGAATGGTGATTTGTACAAATACTGATGAGGAGTTCCTGGCAACTACCTGTAAAAGAGGCCAGTAGCTCTTCTCTCAACATAGGCTTTCTCCCAGCTACATCATCTATTTCACCTGAACTAAGAAAATAATGAAGGATATAATCATTTTGAGGGTGTAAATATTCATTCACATGTGGGCTAAAAAGATATCATCCACTCAAAATTTATCTGGAATCTCATTACAATCAAATACTGTCAGGATGCCCTTCCCTGCCCTTGTATTCTCACTCAATATCTCTGACAGTACACATGCTGTATAAGCACAATGGCAACTTCATGAGGAGGCTGCCTGCAGACTGAGTCTGGTGCACCCGTTCTGCTGGAAGTTATTTTATTTACCCACAGATACCAACAAGAGTTTTCCTTCTTGGAAGCAGGAGCAGAGTTCTGACCAAAGAGACTGCAGGAAGTTGTGCAAAGGGGCAGGGACAAGGGCAGATCAAGGTGAAGATAAGGAGCCCTGAAAGACAGTGAAATCCTGGGCTGAAGCTGGAAGTGTGTCCAAATGACAAGTATCCCACTTTGGAGGAGAAAACCCTTTTGTCCATACATGTCTGTCTGTGTATCCTGGTGATGTCCTATGTGCAAGAGTTTTAACAGTCTTCTGCTGCAGAAGTGTACGTTTTCTTCATAAACTTCTGAACTCATAGCCCAATTACAGTCAAATTTGACAGAGAATGAAATCATTAAGATAGAGATTTGCTTCACTTTTTAGGAATGGCTGGCATAGTGACTCTTAGTTATCAGCATTCTCTCTAATGAGAAAGCTGCACAAAACACCAGCAAAAGATGCACGTGGGACAGAGATTCTGCTGCTTGCCTATCCACTGGAGAGCTCTAGTCAGAGCCATACTTAACTAACCAGAAAAATTCACTCTGTAGTCTGTTTCCTGGTGTCTAGTAGGGAATGAGTTGACAAAATAGCCTTGATATTACAAAAAACTCAAGCAACTATAAGATGTAAATCTCAAGAAATTGGGATTTGTTAGTTGTTCTACTTCTGGAACTAATTCTTTTGATTCAATAAATAGGATCTAAAGGGGTCAGCATTACATTTTACATCTATTTGGAAAACCAGCTCAATTCAACATAAGCAATCACAACCAGATAACCCATCCTTGGTCAACTTCTAGTCACAAGGATTAAAATAATTAGTTACTGGAATGACCTGGATTTTAGCACTTTTGAATCTTTTGTTTCCTAAGTGCACCTACAAGCATTTTTTACAGTGTTCAAGACTTAGATGAACATAACAAAGTCTCCAATATATGTCCCTTGCATGGAGTCTTGGAAAGGAAAGGTCTAAATGACAAAAATGTTATCTGAAAAATATAACACGACTTCTGAGTCTCTAATGAACTTTTCAAAAAGTAGTTAAGGAGGCAATAATGTTCAGCCTTGCTAGTCGATTTCCCTTTCTAGACCAGAGTGCTGTGGATAAATAGAAATAGACAGTTTTCTGATTACATGGGACAATTAAAGAGAAAAAAGTAGTTGGTATTTCTGATTTAACAAACTCTTTTTGTTTCATCTATTTCATCTATTTCTCTGATATTTGTCCATCCTATGGCTCTGCAGCTTGATACGAGGTAAAAAAATTGTGCAGGGTAATGCAACTCTTAATTAAACTTTGCATCGTTTAAGTCTAATTTCCTAACAAAATCCATCCTAATAGTAAACCACTGGCTACCCATCTGCATGTTTCTACTAGGATGAATCTCTAAAGATGAGCTGACTCATTTGTTGTCTAAGTCATCACATATTGAGGCTGCAGAACAGTCTAGATGGCAAGCAGAATACTACCATCTGCCTGTATGCACACACTGCTTCTCAAAAAAGCAAACTGACTTAATATTTACACACCCACAGTGAGGAAGGGGAGAAGGGTGCAGACTATTTTGCTGTGCAGATGCTGACTCTGCTAAGTTGAAAATGGCCTGTGGCAGGCCAGACTGCTACACTGGAGGTCTGTAGCACCAGTGAGGGTTATGGTATGGGTACACAAGATAGAGGTATTGAAGATCAAGGATAAGGGCTTGAGTGGCATTTCGAGACCTTCAGAATTATTACCTCAGAAACTGGAAACTGCAGCATGAACAAACAAATGTGCCTGCGTCTTGTAAAATCTGAAAGAAGTGGACAGGGAGATCAAGACTAAAAGTAGTATTGAGCAAATTTCTGACTCTCTTGAGCATAGATTCAGCTCCTTTTCTGTAAGAGGAATGTGCTATCTGCTTATATTTATACTGCTTTTGCATCTTGAAACTTAAGTGCCAAGCAGATGGATCTTTGCTGTCTCCCACTTTTGCCAGTTTGTAGGTGAGCTTTGCCCAGACCAGTAACATGTCAGGCAGGATACAATCACAGGAAGCTGGAGGAAAAGAAGAGAGCTTTGTTAGAAAGCTAACTTCTGTGCTTTTGTATTCAGACTGAGCACAGGTTGAGGGTTTTATTCTGTGCAGAGATGGTGACACTGACAAACTGAAAACACCTCCCAATAGCTGGAGACAATCTACTGCCACGGAGGATCATGAGCACAACCTCCTTCACAACCTCTTTCAGTTTTTAAATTTCCACTGGAAATATAAGAGGTATAAAAATATAACTTGTCCTATGAACATCTAAGTAGTATTAAAAAAATCCATAAAGAGTAGAAACTCTACAGTCCTAAACTGCCTCATACAGGTACTCAATAAACCATATTCTCTCTTCACTGAAAAAGTAAAAAACCAGTGAGCTATAAATTGCCATCTTAGAGCTGCCAAACTCCATTTGTCATCAGTGATGGCCTGAACTACAGAAAAAACTAGTGAGGAAACTTGTAGGAGACCATACAACTTACCAGTAGGCTTTACGTTTACTGTAATGCAGCAGTTCAGATGTATAATTTATACTGGTTTCCTTATTTGACCATTTAATTTGACTGCTTTTGGCAGAATACTGTAGTCAGTATTTTGGAGTCACCAGATTCTTCCTTGAATTCCTTCCTAGGATTTATATGCTGTGTTCTCCAGCATGTTGCTGGAGAGAAT
The DNA here is from genome assembly GCA_035048155.1 of Cinnycerthia olivascens. Classification (NCBI taxonomy): domain Eukaryota; kingdom Metazoa; phylum Chordata; class Aves; order Passeriformes; family Certhiidae; genus Cinnycerthia; species Cinnycerthia olivascens. Next base: position 30,435,146 of record JAWWMU010000121.1, read on the forward strand.
TTTTATTCCCAGCCAGTGCTGATGTTAACCTATTGACGTGAGCATAATTTGGTACTTGCATTACTTTAATCTTAAATAAGTTTCACCAAAAGGAGAATAGCTTTGAAAAAAGGGTTTTCTTGACTTTTTGGCTACTCATTTGCATTAAATTGATCCTAGGTTTCCCTTTTTAGCAGACACAATGTGATTTAAGGCATTTGTAGAAGATTATGATCTCATGTAAAAACCTCACCAACACTCTTCATTAGACTTGGGATCTCGCCCTTTTAGAAATGTCAGTGGTGTCCTTATTGTCTAAAAGGGGGAAATTATATTAATTGATTTTAATATTAATTATATTATTATAATATTATTATTAGTAATAATAATAATAATAATAATAATCAATATCATCCCCTATTGAGGGAGAATATAACTCCAAATAAATGACTTATTGCCAAAAAGTAACAACTAGTTGTGCCATGAGATAAAATGTGCTTCAGCTCCCTGTAGTTACACCATTAGCAAAAGGTGGACAAAAAAGAAATATTCTCCTTGGCAAATGCACAGCTCCAAAGGCAGAATGAACCTGTCAATCTTCTAAGCTCAAGCAGTATCAGAATTGGAACTATCAGGGGCCCCTAAATACTTCCACAAGAAACGGCATAATATCTTTGAAAACACAGAATACTTCACATTAAAAAGATAACAACCAACCAATCCATGGCACTGTTATTCAGGACAAAGCATTCCAATTTTCATGCTTGCCATCACATTCTTTTACTCATGTTAGTGATTCTATACTGCTACACAGTGGAAGCATAAAAGGAAGATTATGTGTTGAAATGTGATGACCTCTTTCAGTGACATCTCTTAATCATGGAATAACACAGTAATTCTGGTTATTCCAGGGACCTCTGGAGTTCTTGAGTCAAACGTCCTGTTCAGAGCATGGTCAGCCAAAAAACCACCAGAATAAATGAGTAGGAAAAATGGCCCAAGTCACTCTAGAGTTAATCTACCTTTTAAGTCAGCAGCAGTACAAAAGTTATGCTGGAGTAATAGGTACTTAGTTAGAGGGCTTTCTTCATCTGTAACAAGAGTATGCAGCAGGAGTTGTCTGTTCACAGTGAGCTACATGTGGGAAGCATTAGGAAATGGAAATCGTAAAATAAGGAAGTATTGTCCCTTGCTTGATGGAAAGCAGTAGAGCTTGCTGGGTTGCGTGGTGTGACCTGTGGAAGGACATGTGCTGGCCTGGTAAAAGAGGAAGTGGTAAAATCTGCTGAGTTTTGGTTACTGAAGTGCTAAATTACTGATGCTTAAGGTATCATTACAGAAAAGTGGCAAACATTTGTGCCTTTCTTGCCTCAAATTAAGCCAGTAAGAAGCATTCACTGAAGACAGTTAAACTGCCAGGAGTTAGCTAAAACTTCATCTGTGAGATATTTTTCATCCAACTGACCATTTAAACTCAAGACAACATCTAAACTCTAATTTTCTCCTGGCCTCTTCTCAAAGAAAGATTTTTAAAAGTAGCAATAGGATATGCAACATAGAGAATAAAAGTAAGGGCCGAGGAAGATATGTTTAAAGCAACAAACATGTATAATAACTATAGATAGAGATATGTGGGTGAGTCATGTTGATGCTTTTGTGGATGCCATAGTTTCATCATTATCTGCTCTGCTACCATTGATCATGCTCCACCCCCACAAAAATTAGTAATGAAAACATGCAGGATGAAAGAAACTATTCAAGTACACACTAACTGAATATCTGAGCCAAAAGTCAAATATTTGTCATCAACTTTGGTAAACTGTTACTTCCCATCAGGTTCAATTTAGTGCTGTTTATTCCAGGAACACCCATCATATATTGTTTGTATTAAGATTAGGGTCAAGAGGAGGAGAGAAATCATGTCAGAATCTCAATCTCTATGATTATTCTAGCCATAAATAGCAAGAAAATTTCAGAGTAGAGAGCAACAGAAATTTTGTGTACAATCTTGCAAATTTGATTTGGTCAGAATGAGAATCCTTAAATTTCTTCCAAACAACTCCTAAATCTTTGAACTCAAATGCTATGTTCTGAGTAAATAAATGCCTTCTTCTATAAAACCATAGAAATTATGCCTGTGACTTTATGGGACCATCTTGGGTCCCTGTGTTGACAGTCCATGCTTTATAACAACCAGAGGATGGCTGCTTCGCATGACAGGATGAACAGCCAGATAACCCTGTAATGCAGAGCACCTTCCATCTCACTTGGAAGGCATTCCCTAAATGCAGATAACAGCTATTTATCCTACAATATGCTCCTGTTCATTTGGCAGCCAAAGCTCTGTGAGAATTGAGTAATCCATGCTTTCTGCAGGCCTTTGGTGAACTCTGGTAACCCTTCAGCCTGCTACTGCTCACTTGTCTTGGACTATACAGGCAGGTTCAAAAATTCTCTTGTGGGCTGGCACTGCCTAGAGCCACAATTTTGCAAACAGTTGTTTATCTGGGTGTCTTCCACTGCACTAGAGTAACCCCATGACTGGGACAAAAACACCCATTGATAAATGCCCTCTCAGAGTAAATGCCCTCTCAGAGAAGCCACATACACAGCAGTAGCATATGTTCTGCATTTAATTGTGATTTTGCAAACATTGCATTGGTTGTAAACACATCAGCTAAGCCATAAGTATAGATGCACACACAGCCAAAGTAGGAGTCTTTGTAAAAGAAAGAACATCTACTGAAAATTGTACCTACTAACCTAGTGCTTGCTTGCAGCTAATTACTGTAACTTCCAAGGGGTGTTAGGACATTTCAAATCAATGATTTCCATTTGTGGTTTTAATTTTTTTAATTATCCAAATAAAATTTACATTAAATAGTATCTATCTCTTTTTTTCTTGTCAAATAATCTAACTGGGCACAATAAGAGGCAGCAGGCACCAACAGTGTAACTCAAATTCAGCTCCAATGTCTCTAGCAGTTGGACAACATAACACTAATAAAATTAAAATAAGAAATAGTTCAGCAAGATCTATGGCTGAGGTCAGAGTAGCTAACACACCAAGGAGCTGAGAGGCCTGTACTAGTGTGCTTTTGTTAGCAGAAATTAATAAAGTATGTATATATATCTATATATATCTATATATATATGTTTACTTTATTGTGTCTTTGAACACAAACTTCACCAAAATGTTAAATACAGCATGAAAGAAATCCCAATGAGGGCTATGCCATCATGGGATAATTTGTTTTAGAAGATTAGGAGATCTCTAGTACAACCTCCTTCTCATGATCTCTAGTACAACCTCCCTCATGGTCTCCATGGGATCAGACCAGGGTGCTCAGTGTGTTGTCCAGTTCTGTCCCGAAATTCTCAAGGATGGGGATTTTCTCTGAGTAGCTTGCTTCACTGGCTGTCTGTGCTCATGGTGGTACATTGTCTCATTGCACCAATCTGGACTTCTCCTGTGTTGGAATATGCTTGTTTACCACCCTCCTGCCATGCATTTCTGTTATCTCATTCAATTTGCAAACATCTATCACTAGGACTCTGGCATTAAACCCTTATCAGTTTGCAGTATCTCTATTTTTCAATTGAAAGTACAGATCCCTCTATGGTAAATTTAAGCTTTCTGAACAGGTAGTGATTTTCAGTAGTCCCCTGACAAGTTGTTGCCGACCACACCCTGGAAAACACTGTCAAAATACCTTCCCAGTTAAAGGCTTGTCAAGTTTCAGCACAGAAGACTGGGGTGCAGAATGGTAGAGCACCAGTCTAATTGCAAAGATGATCCTTAGGAGCAGATGGCAAGCACTACCACTGCCAATGAAATAAATTTATTAAGGTAGAGAGAAAAAGGTACAGCAGAGAGAACATAATCTCTGTTCACTAATGAGAAAGAGCTTGGCAAAGAGTTTGGCACCCAAGCTGCTGTAAATCTGTTGAGCTCCAGTTCTTTCAGTGGAGATATATGCCTCTTGCACCGCCTCAGGATTAGGCTTGAAGTATCCTATCCCCTAAGGAGCCATTCCTTGTCTCATTCTATGTGTCATCTTCCATGTGCCACACATTATACACCAGCCGGGAGTTGCTTGTTATGTCTATATGGTGCTGCACTGCACAGTAATTCATTGCTCACTGACATGTCAGAAATTTTTTTAATGATGTGCTTCTGCTACTCCAAAATAGGGTGAACTCTGAATATTAAGTTTTATTTACATTAGGCATTCATTTAGGTAATATGGCAAATCCAACATCCCCACAGCAGAGCTCGAACTCCCTTTGATGCATTCCTTCTGTTTGAATAAATAATCTTTAATAATTTTTCCTTCTTTGGCACAAGTCAAAAGTGGAGAAGTTATTACAAGGACGAACAGTTCTGTCAAGAAGTCTGTAGCATGCTAGAAGGCACACAGGCAGCCTACTTGTGACACTTTAGTGAGATCAAATGAGCACTATATTAAGCAGCTCTGATTTCTCTATAGAATGGAAGGAAAAAGTGGACGGATCACATTCGAGTTTAAAATAAGAGCTCTCTTAGGGATGTGGCAGTGCATAATTGTATTCTAAGTCTAGCTGAATTTGCAATCTGATGCAATTCTAGTATCAGTCATGAAGTCAGAAGTCATTGTATGATATCGTTCTAGATCTTTAATTACAACCCCTGTCTAGGTAGGATTTAAGTACATGTTAAACTCTCACTTCAACAGGATCACTCACATGCTTCCAAGTTAAAACACTTTTGATTGAGTGTTTAGCTTAAGCATGGCAAAGCTTGATTAATTCCTAAATCAAACTAAGTAAAGATCCTCACAGATAAAAGGAATTCAGACTGGCCCTCAGACTAGGTGCAATACCCCATGCCAGGGCAGGTAAGGCACAAGGGCTAAATAGAAGCATGGCACAAGATGATTCACATAGTATTGATCCTTAATGAGGCTGTTAGGTAGATTATTCACTGATGTAACTCTGACATATCACCCATAAAGCTGACAAAACAACGCTGGTAGGCCAGTGCTCAGATTTACTGGCAGAACAAGAGGACAGCAAATGAAAAAAGGAGGGCTACGTTCGCTGTTGTTCTACTGCCCCTCTTGTAGCTTTTCCTCATTCGTTAGTTCAACACCCAATCCATCTGCTGGACACCAAATGAGATCCAGGATTCTTAGTAATGTATCAGCTAATACACATACAGTCAAGGTATGCAATTTAATTCTCTATGATTTGGCTAAACCAAACTGGATTTTCTTTCCATTGGGTCTAATGGATTGTATCTATTCCAGGTTTCAGGTTTCCAGTTCCTCTTCTTGGGATGCTTTAGTCTACACATTAAAAAAATACATCTTTGTTTATAAGTATGAAATACAAACAAAGTAATTCCACTGCATCAAGTTGTTTCTGCTCAAAATTCCAAAAATAGTTCTCTTTCAAGCAGAATCCAAGTTTGGAAAAACTTCAGCTCTGTAAAAAAAGAAAAAAAAGGAAGCAGTCGTTTTTTATTAGCTTTACTTCTAACTGACTTTAGATTTCAGCTACACCATTCATAATATTACAATATTTAGAAGCATTACAGTTCTGGCTTCATCTGAAGTATTCCAGTTCCATTGTGATTAGATTTAGGATGTGAAATGTTGGGGGTCTTTTTGATGAAACCAGCATTAAAAGAAAATAAAAATGTTTAGAGAAAATATTTAAAGTGTTAGAATGTCGCTGTAAGTGACGAACCTGTGCCATCTCTTATAAGATCTGTCTCTCCAAAACTAAAAAATATATAACAGCTATAAAGCCTCAAGATATATATGAAACTAATCTGGTGGGAAATATAAGAAATGTATCTGTTTTATAAAGAATAAAAAGGCAAAAGTCAAGTTGATGCTAAATCTAATGAAGTCATGACAGAGATATAGATATGATACACTTTAGCCACCCTGCTCTTTCCTCAGTTGTCACAAACAGTAGTCACTACTGACTGTAAGAGTCTTAGTTTGAAGACAGGTATGCCTGCTAGTAAAAGCAGGAGTCCTTCTCTTGCAATGGAGAAAGCAAACTTCCTCTCTCCAAATTGCTATAATTTTGGAATTAAAGGGGCTCCCAGGCAAAG